>BMAC01000001.1:1973717-2012203 GCA_014905375.1 Phtheirospermum japonicum | reverse complement strand
TCTAATTCTATAACATATTTATATTTTATATTAGTAGAATAAAAAAAAGATATTGAATTAGGTAAAATATGTTAAAAACATTAAATTAGGTAACATGTAATAAAGGAAAATATTAAATTGGGTAAAATATAATATTAAGAAATATTAAATTAAGTAAAATTTAATAAAAAAAATATTAAATTAGGTAAATATTAGGTTCGGATGCCCGAAGCACCAGAATTTTTTCCAAAACTAACGAAGCTTAAGAAAGAGACACATAGGATAGGAGGATTTTGTATTAATATATAGGGTAGATATATTAACTATAATAATACACCACACTCCAGTAATTCAACATTATTTGATAGTTTACAGTAATAATTATTTTTTATTAAATCCCAATCCAAATATTTTTTTTTTTTAACTTTTCTATGGACTAATAAATGCAGTCTCTAACACTTTGCAAATCTACTTGACAGGGATAATTTAATCACTCTTTAGCATATATCTGGGTCTTGTGCTTTCTTTGGATTTTGGGGGCATTTATAAATAAAATATGACCAATCCATTCAAATTCCATTGGTAATTCTATTTTTCTTTCATTTATTTTCTTACAAAATTATTTATTAAATTGACAATATTATTAAAATTACATAATAGTCAATAAAGTGTATTAAAATCATACGAGATCGGTGTTACATAAGTATTTCCTCTAAAATTTAAACTTATTATTTTCTTAATAAGGTAGTACTTAGAAAATTGATTGAAATAAATGAATAAATTAAATCTGAACAGTATATGTCATGACACCCAAAGGACTAACTTAATTATCCTAGAGGTCAAACATTCATTCTTTGTTTTAGTTGGGCATTCATAAAAAATGAAAAATTATCCTATCACGCCACGTACATAACCAAGCTATCACTTTCTTCATGCCATGTGGACGGGATGAACAAAGAGTGATATATGAATGTGTAAATATAAGCAATAGTAACTCCTTTTTACTTGGAATATGTCATTATCCCACAACACATACACATGACAATAACTACATCGCACCGCACATGCCATACAAACACTCTCATCAAATTCCATAAAGCCATCACTATTGCATGCGTGCTTTAGGGCTCACTCTCACCAACCATTACATTCCATTCACATTCACACACATTCACATTCAACTATTGCAAAACTAAGTCACGCATACGCGGATGATTTTCTGATCTATGTTGTTTTCAATCATAATTAAAGATGATTTTTTCTACAATGTGGGATCACTTTCTCTATTGAAAATGATATTGTACTTTGAATAAGATTTTTGCTTGCGATGGAAAACTTGTTAGATATATGTGGTCAATGTGCCATATATATAAATTAGATATTAATTAATTAGTTTTAATATTTAATTGATGGTTTGTGTAATTAATAAATATAATATGATAAGTTTTATAAAGATGTTATTGGTCAGTTGAATAGTTGTTTTTTTTACCAACTACGCACACGTTGATAGACCGTGTGGTAATTGTTCTGCAATAACTGCTCAAGCAGAAAAAAATGATATTTGGTCCTCTCTCCGCCTTTTGAAGTCTCTTTCAGACCGGGCCAAAGGGAAGGACATGGCTGCTCACGGTCAGTTATTATTTTATTATTAATGTATAATATTAATTGTGAAAATCATGAAGTTCAAGGGACTCATTAATGAACAATTATGAAAACGATTTACATGTGGTATCAGAGCCAGGTTTATGAACTCATGATTTTTCGATTTATGTATGGCAAATATTTATATTTTCACTGGAATCTTATGTTTTGCGTATGTGATATCAATTACGATCCTGTTTATTTATCTGTTGTACATATGTCATGGGTTTTGATATCTGGCCACGCTCAAATTGCCTGGATAATCATACGCGTTTGATAACTCTGTGTTCATGATTGATTAATTGGCATGTTAATAATAATTATTAATAATAATTGTGAACAATCTGATTGATTAATTGGCATGTTAATAATAATTATTAATAATAATTGTGAACAATAATTACGGATGACCACGTTTGTTCTGGCATGAATAATATTCACTCTATTTCCTATTGTATTGATTTTGTATGGATAAATTTTTATTTTATGAGTTCCACATGTTTATCTATTAATGATTAGGTGATTATGTTTTCTTTATTGATATAGTACCATTGATCTATTCATGCAGAACCACTTTTTGTTATATGAATTAATTATGACTGAATTGAATTTTGTTCTGGCATGAATAATATTCACTCTATTTCCTACTGTATTGATTTTGTATGGATAAAGTCTTATTTTATGAGTTCTTCATGTTTATCTATTAATGATTAGGTGATCATGTTTTCTTTATTGATATAGTATCAGTGATCTATTCATGCAGAACCACTTTTTGTTATATGAATTAATTATGACTGAATTGAATTTTAAATATTATTGTGTGTATTTGAAGTTCTTTTAATAGATGATTCAGTTAGCCATCAAAGTGGCTTAGCTATGAAGTTATCTAATTTGTAAGATTTATTATTTAATTTGACTTATATATTATGAATAATTTGTTAGGCACCAAAGTGGCCAAATTAGAAAGTTTATTATAAATGTCAAATTAAATGAAAATTCAATTACCCATAATTATGTGATGCTATAATCGAAATGACATTATAATATAATATTGGGTATATTGACGTTTATTGATTATAGAGTATTTAAGGATCCATCCAAAGGTAGACCAATTATTTTAATTGAAATATTTTATTAGATGTGTCAGCATATCCAAAGATGGCGAA
The DNA here is from genome assembly GCA_014905375.1 of Phtheirospermum japonicum. NCBI lineage: Eukaryota > Viridiplantae > Streptophyta > Magnoliopsida > Lamiales > Orobanchaceae > Phtheirospermum > Phtheirospermum japonicum. Next base: position 2,009,417 of record BMAC01000001.1, on the reverse strand, counting down.
CATATTTAATTAAAATATTTTTAATACTAATTATTTAGAAAATTTAGCCTTTAGCATCAATTACGTTTAATGTAGTACATTGTTGGATCGCCCAAATGAGAACTTCAATGTACATTTATTGTCTCTATTCTCGAATCCGAATTATGTAATCTCAAAGCGTTAATGTACCAATCAACTCTTCTAATTGCAGTACCTATTCATGCTTCTCTTCTTTCGCATGCTTCATTTGTTCCTATGTTTAACGGGCTTAACTATTATGAATGGTGCGAGCAAATCCAATTTCACCTTGGTGTTTTGGATCTTAACTTAGCACTTCAAGTTGAGAAGCCTGCTGCTATCACTGATACTAGCAGCGGCACTGAAATATCTGTCCATAATGCTTGGGAAAGATCGAACAGACTAAGCCTTATGCTTATGCGAATGAGTATAGCAAACAACATCAAGTCCACTCTCCCTCAAATTGAAAATGCTAAAGAATTCATGAAATCAGTGGGGAACGCTCCCAAACTGCTGATAAGTCTCTTGCTGGGACATTAATGGCTACTTTAACTACCATGAAGTTTGATGGTTCTCGTAGCATGCATGAGAACGTCATTGAAATGATGAATATTGCAGCAAGGCTTAAGTCCTTAGGGATGACTGTGGATGATAACTTCCTCGTGCAGTTTATTTTGAATTCACTGCCTTCTGAGTATGGTCCTTTCCAAATGAACTATAACACCATGAAAGACAAATGGAATGTGAATGAACTTCACAGTATGTTAGTTCAGGAGGAAACACGGATTAAGAATCAGGGAACTCATTCCATTCATCTCGTTACCAATCATGGAGCTGGTAAGAAAGTCGGAAGAAAGAAAGAAAAGGGCAAGCATAGACCATTGAAAGTGAATGAGTCATCTGTCCAAATCTAGAAAAAGGAACATAACGATCTCAAGTGTCGTTTATGTGGGAAACCCGGACACTTCCAAAGGGATTGCCTGAAACGTAAGGCATGGTTCGAAAATAAAGGTATGCTTAAAGCTTTCGTATGTTTTGAATCAAGTTTAGTTGAACCTGGTGGCTTGATTCCGGCTGCACCACTCATGTTTCAAATACGGTGCAGGGATTCCTTACGACCCGAATCACAAATCCAAATGAAAAGTATGTGTACATGGAAAATCGAGTCAAATCTCCAGTTGAAGCTATTGAAACTTATCGTCTTATTTTAGATTTCGGACACCATTTAGATTTGTTTCAAACTCTTTATGTACCTTCCGTTTCTCGTAATTTGGTTTCTCTTTCAAGACTTGATTCTGCTGGATATTCCTTTAAATTTGAGAAAGGATGTTTTAGTTTGTTTAAACAAAATCTTTTTATTGGTTCTGGTGTCCTTAATGATGGTCTTTATAAACTTAAGCTCGATAATAATTTTGCTGAGACTCTTTTAACCCTGCATCATAATGTTGGAACTAAACGTGGTTTAGTGAATGAAAATTCTACTTTCTTGTGGCATAAACGTTTGGGGCATATTTCCAAAGAAAGAATGAGAAGATTGGTAAAGAACGAAATCCTTCCAAATTTAGATTTTACCGATATTGACATTTGTGTGAATTGTATTAAGGGAAAACAAACAAAACACACAAAGAAGGGAACCACTAGAAGCACACAGCTTCTTGAAATAATACACACCGATATCTGCGGGCCTTTTGATGTTTCCTCTTTCAGAAAAGAAAGATATTTTATCACTTTTATCGATGATTGTTCATGGTATGGTTATATCTATCTATTAAATGAAAAGTCTCAGTCGGTAGATGCCCTCGAGGTATTTATTACTGAGGTTGAAAGACAGATATATAAAAAAGTGAAGATTATTAGATCTGATAGAGGTGGTGAATTTTATGGAAAATATAATGGATTTGGGCAATGTCCAGGCCCGTCTGCCAAATTCCTTGAAAAGAGTGGTATATGTGCTCAATATACTATGCCAGTTACACCACAACAGAATGGTGTAGCAGAGAGACGTAATCGTACTCTCTTGGATATGGTTAGGAGTATGTTAAGTAATTCTTCACTACCCACATCATTGTGGATGCACGCTCTTAAAACTGCCACATATTTGTTAAATAGGGTTCCTAGTAAGGCAGTTCCTAAGACTCCTTTTGAACTGTGGACTGGTAGGAAACCTAGTTTAAGGCACCTGCATGTTTAGGGTTGCCCGGCAGAAGTAAGAGCTTACAATTCCCAAGAAAAGAAATTGTATCTAAAGACCATTAGTGGTTACTTCATTGGCTATCCTGAAAAATCTAAAGGGTATAAATTTTACTTTCCTGATCATAGTACAAAATTTATTGAAGCTAGAAATGCTAGGTTCATTGAAAATTGTGAGACTGGTGGGAGCCAAGAACCACGAAATGTGGATATTCAAGAAGTTAGGGTGCAAATTCCTTTGCCCATAACTCCTTGTAAAGTTGTTGTTCCTCCCATTGTTGGACCGCCTAATATTGGGCAAGAACAACACATTAATGACCATGAAACTCACAATAATGATAATGAACCTGCAATAAATGAACCACATGATACACAATTACGTAGATCTCAAAGACAAAGGAGATCTGCTATTTCAGATGAATATGTGATTTATCTTCATGAGTTAGAATGTGACTTAGGAGTTGATGATGATCCAGTTTCATTTTCACATGCCATGGAAAGTGATAATTCTATAAAATGGTTAGATGCCATGAAATATGCGTTAAAATCTATGGAATAGAATGAAGTCTGGGACCTTGTTGAATTTCCAGAAGGTTCTAAAAGAGTCGGGTGTAAATGGGTCTTTAAGACCAAACGCGACTCCAATAGCAATATCGAACGACATAAAGGCCAGACTTGTTGCAAAAGGTTTTACTCAAAAAAGTGGTATTGATTATAATGAGACCTTTTCACCGGTTTTTAAGAAAGATTCTTTTAGAATTATTATGGCTTTGGTAGCTCATTATGATTTGGAGCTACATCAAATGGATGTGAAAACAGCCTTTCTGAATGGTAATTTAGATGAATAAGTTTATATGGATCAACCTAAGGGTTTCTCCATAGAAGGAAAAGAACATATGGTGTGTAAACTTAAGAATTCGATATACAGACTTAAACAAGCTTCCCGCCAATGGTATCTTAAGTTCAATGATACCATCACTTCTTTTGTATTTGAAGAAAATATTGTTGATCGATGTATTTATCTGAAAGTCAGTGGTAGCAAGTTTATTATTCTAATTCTGTATGTTGATGACATCTTGCTTGCAACGAATGATCTTGGTTTGATGTATGATACCAAGAAATTTCTCTCGAAAAACTTTGAAATGAAAGATATGGGTGAGGCAACTTATGTGATCGGAATAGAAATATTTCGGGATAGATCACAAGGATTGTTAGGGTTGTCTCAGAAAGCATATATTAACAAATTCTTAGAGAGATTTAGAATGGAAAAGTGCTCATAAAGTGTCGTTCCAATTCAGAAGGGAGATAAGTTTAGTCTTATGCAATGTCCAAAGAATGAATTGGAACGTAAGCAAATGAAAGATATTCCTTATGCATCAATTGTTGGGAGCTTAATGTATGCACTGACTTGTATAAGGCCAGATATCAGTTTTGTTGTTGGAATGCTTGGTCGTTATCAAAGCAATCCAGGAAAAGATCACTGGATAGCTGCAAAGAAAGTATTGAGGTACTTGCAAGGGACAAAAGATCACATGCTTACTTATCGTAGGTCTGATCGTTTAAAGGTGATTGGTTATTCAGATTCAGATCACGCCGGATATGTTGACACAAGAAAATCCACATTTGGTTATGTGTTCCTATTAGTTGGGGGACCAATATCATAGAAAAGTGTGAAGCAGTCTGTCATTGTTGCATCCACTATGGAAGCTGAATTTGTGGCATGCTTTGAAGTCTCACTTCAAGTAAATTGGTTGCGGAATTTTATCTCAGGTCTTGGAATAGTCGACAGTATTGCCAAGCCGCTGAGAGTTTACTGTGATAATGCCGCGGCAATTTCCTTCTCTAAACACGACAAGTATTCAAAAGGTGCTAGACATATGGAATTAAAATACCTTGTCGTTAAAGGAGAAGTTCAGAAAGAAAAGATGTCAATCGAGCATATTAGCACCAATCCCATGATTGCAGATCCTTTGACCAAAGGATTGTCCCCAAAGGCATTTATTGAACATGTCGGAAGAATGGGGATTGTTAATGTAACCTAATGATTCTATGCTTTATGTGTTTGACACTTTGAGCTCTTTAATGTATTGTTTCTGAAATTAATTGATATCCTGTTTGTCATTAATGTATACATAAATGTTGACACAAATTTAATAGGATCTTGTCTATTATTAGACATTAATGTGGACCATTATTGATTTTACATTTATGACAATTTAAGTAGAAAACTAATATTGTGGTACATGGAAGGAACTATGTCGGGTAATTGATATAGAACCGCCGTGACTCATATTAGTATATACTTAATAATGAATTATGAATCGACCAATGAAATTAAAACTTATCATTATGATGTGCACATTATGATTAATTTTTTAAACCATGAACGTATATTTTGTCACTCGGCCAAGTGGGAGAATGTTAGATATATGTGGCCAATGTGCCATATATATAAATTAGATATTAATTAATTAGTCTTAATATCTAATTGATGGTTTACTTAATTAATAAATGTAATATGATAAGTTTTATAAAGATGTTATTGATCAGTTGAAGAGTTGGTTTTTTACCAACTACGCACACGTTGATAGACCGTGTGGTAACTGTTCCGCAATAACTGCTCAAGCAGAAAGAAATGATATTTGGTCCTCTCTCCGCCTTTTGAAATCTCTTTCAGTTTTCTTTCATTATCTATCAATTCACGAATATCATAGACTGGAATTAAGTACGGAAGGAGAGAGAAATCAAATATATTCAATAATTAGATCGGGCCAAAGAGAAGGACATGACTGCTCACGGTCAGTTATTATTTTATTATTACTGTATAATATTAATTGTGAAAATCATGAAGTTCAAGATCCTGTGACTCATTTATGAACAATTATGAAAATGATTTACAAAACTAGGCCATGAATTTTTAGAATATGGCAAATGTTTAAGTTTCTATTGACTTAATTAGGCATACGAAAACCCACATTTTTTTGTGGTATTTGACAGAATCTTATAATTCTACGTGTAATTATTTATTGTGTCGAAATAATCAAATCAAACATAACTTAGAAAATTGGGGGATATGAATTGATTAATGAAAATAAAAATGCGCTCAATACTCTACGAGGAATGTGTGCAATTCACATTGAAATCTCAAAAGCCCCAATTAGGGTTGCAAATAAGTCAAGTCGAGTATAGTTTTGAAGTGTCTGGACTTAGCTCATCAAAAAAATGACCGAGCTCGAGCCGACCCTAATTTTTACTGAGTTTGAAAAGTAGAGATTCGAGTTCGACTCGTTAATGTTGACGAGCCTGAGCTCAAGCTCTTTGAGCTTTAACGAACCTAAAAGAATCCGAGTTCAGACTTATTTATTGAACTGTAATAAATTTAAGATTTACCTTTCAATATATATATATAATGTAATGAATAGTGTGTATTATTAATTGGTTTAATATATAGTAATATACTATAAACTATGAATTTCATTATATGTATAACTCACAAGCATGTTAATAAGTCTGCTTGTGAGTTCAAACATGAACTCAGGCTCCGCTCGTTTAATCAAATGAACTATATTTTAAACTCTAATTCGACTATTTTACTAAACAAACTCGAGTTGAGTTGAATCTGATATGAATCCAACTCGTATAGCTTGGGGAGCCTCTACAATTACAGAAGGGAGGTTTGTTCTTCTATAACAATCACAAACACTTTTTAATATGAATCAGCTCATTTGCAACCTACCACCAATTGTTTAAATTAGAAGTTATGAAATTAAAGAGATGAGCTAAGTTCACACATGGGATATTTTATTATGCCAAAACTATACACATGCATTCTACCTAATTATTAGAGTAGATAAGGCAATGAGAGCCACCATATATAGCACCCGTGGAACTAGATTTTGGCCATAAAATGTTTGTAATAATTACAACATGTGCACCCAATTAACCCATTTTATTCCGGGTGGATTTGAGGCGGGTTAATAATAATAATGATAATTATAATAATAATAATAATAATAATAATAATAATAATAATAATAATAATAATAATACTTTATTGTTTTTGCCGTAACTTTTTACTTTCTCGAGCGTCATTAACTATAGATCGTAGTAACTATTTTGGGTTGAACTAATCAATTGAGTTGTTCAAGAATGAATTAAATTGAGATATGTACATATAGATATAAGTACAATAGATTTAAACACGAATATTTTCAGGAATTTGAGTGCACACGTCAAGTTGATTGATGAGTTGATGTCATAAACTTTTGTCTTAAATTGATTAAAGAGTTTGATGAAACCCATGAAAAACTTAAACCAACATTTAAATGAAAATTTATGAGTTAATCGTTGGAGTTTATTAAGCTCAATAATCAACCCGTATCACTGTCATATTGTTATACTAGCCTATGAGACCCATGAGGCGCTATAGTCTTCGTACATATAACACCTACTTGTATTAATAACAGATTTTGTAGCAGCAAATCATGAAGAAAAAAAAAAGTTGTAAGGTATGGTGAAAAAATGATAGAATTACTTAATACTCTAAAAAGGAAAAACATATTTCTAAAAGAATAAAAACGAAAGCATCGACAGTACGTTGGACAAATTTATGTTTTGACGTTGAAATTAAAATTAAAGACGAATAGTCACACACAAATAATAAGAATGCGAGTCATCAGGTGCTTGGATCATTTTAACATGGATCCATTTATACTTTGGGCCTTATGTGTTGGGCCGAATTCATTACTTTTATTATTTCATGGAAAAGAAAAATAAACAAAAAAGGTTAATTTTATTCGGACCTAAACTTTTGCTAGTCGCACATGTATAAATTTTATTTACAAAGCTAGTTGCACATGTATAATTTTTATTTACAAAAATATCATTTAATGAAATATCACACATACAATTATATAATTCCAATTCATCTTATTCATCTAAATTATCAAATATATCCATAAAAAATAAAAATTACTACACACTCATTAACATATAATTGAACACATCCCACATATCCTCAATTTCATTTTCTTACCATTTTCTAAACCCTACTTCTTCAACTACAATAAATAACTAACAATTGGTGGTAAAAAAAATGAAAACGACCTTCATGTTTTATCCGATTAATTTTTTGTTTCTGCATCTATATTATTAAATTGGTTTGAATTTAAAAAAAGAATTGTTCGCGAACTGTTCAGCCGTGGTTGGCCAAGAAAATTCTAAATTTCGGTCACTTGTGGTCGAAAATATCAACAAATTTCGTAAAATGATTTTCTAAATCAGTTTCTGAACCGATGTAGAAACTATTTGTTGCAATATTTTTTTATATCGATTTCTATAAAATCGATATAGAAAGTAGTAAATCAAAAAAAAAAAAAAAAAAAGCTTCGGCCAAATATAACCGAAATACTGACATTTGTTCAGTAGACCAAGGTTGAAATCTTAACCAAATTTCAGCCAATATTGACCGATTTATTTTCGAAACCCAAATTTATAAAAATATCAAAAATCGGTATTCCAACATTTATTTTTCATGTTAATAACAATTTAAACTCAACGTACAAATAATATAATTCAAAATTTATCACATAACATATTAAATAGAATACAAAGCATAAGATTTATAAAAAAATCACTAAAATGGAAGAAACAGACATACTTATATTTGAAATGGCATCGACGATAGGTGGTCGAGAAAGCTTGTGACTTTTGGTGGACGACGTTCGGGATGGCTGTTCGATTTTATGTCCTTCTTGCCGAGAAATGAGCGCTCTCACGTTACTCTCATTTTCTCTCTTTTTTAAATATGGTGTGGTTAGAAATTGTGGGAATAAAATTTATTTATAGGATATAATGGATAATTCACCCATGACGTATCTAAAAAAAAACACTATGAGTGCATTGAGAATAAGATGCAGTTGATATAAGTCTGGGTGCCAATAAAATTGGCCAACAAAAAACATGTTTATAACTTATATATCTATGGTCATTAAGAACTTATAAAAGATTATTCTGTTGTATATTTTTACAACAATTAGTATGTTCCCCGAACGTTGCACGGTCAATTTTCTTATTTTTAATCGCAATACTTAAATATAATTGGTTTGAAATGATTATAATAATTAATTAAGTGGTTATATATTGATAGAGTTGATTATTATATATTTATGTAATCAATTTATTTTTCTCTTTGATGTGGACCAAAATATCCGTACGTGATATTATTTATTTTATGAGGTTATTTGTGATAAGCGACCTCATTTCTAGGAGAGGGTGTTCCTCCTGAAAGATGGGCGAGCCGTATTGTGTCTTTTAAAAGTGAGCGAGCTAGTTTGTGTAGAGTAGCGACCTGTAGTATGGGAATGAGTTCTCATATAGGGTCGTGATCTCTTATGATTTGAGCTGTGTACTTGAGCTCGGTTTTGGGGATTCATGAATGATAAGCTCGTGGGCTTATGGTGATTATATTATGTGGCTTTCAGTGGGCTGTATAAAGGGCCCAGGCTTATTGTGTTGAAGAGATTTGTTATATATGGGAACTTAATATGCGGAAAGAGTCCTAATTGAGAGTCGGTTATAGAGTTGTATTATGAATGGAATTATGGTTATAGAAGGTAACCCTATATTGAGGGAGATCTCCCATATCTTTATATAAAGGGGCGTGTGCCTCTCATTATTTTCCCAAGTCGATATTGTTTTATCGCATTATTATTTTTATTTGGAAGAGTGAAGAGTGTTGATTTCGCTTATTAACTTAAGCGTCGGAGGGTCTTAACGGGCTCAAAATCCGACCCGTTCGAGGCGTTGTTTTGCAGGACCAGTGAGGCCACCAGGATATTCACAGAAGGCTTGAGAGGTCGCTGTGATGTATTTGGAAATATCTTCAGGTCGCTGATCTCTTTTGAGGTTAGTACCCCCTTTATTTGGTAGTTCAACCTTTTGGACTTATCAAATTGGCGCCGTCTGTGGGAAAGAGGGACATCGAGTCCTTGAGCGAAAGGCGTGAGAGATTTCATAAGAAAGAACAAAACATGAAGGATAGCAATATAATTCCTAGAACCTTGCACTTTGGTTCTGGATCGAACAACAAGAAGAAGAAGAATCGATTGGCTGATATCAACGAGCAAGAGATGGCCAAAGATGGCCAAACACCTCCTCCGACGGATCCAATAGTTCAAGGTACCGGTGGTACACCGCTGCCCTCCCCCAAGAAACGTGAGGGGAAGGGGCCAGTGGAAAGTCTGGAGGCACTAGCACCGGAAGAAGAGGCACAGAAAGCGATTCCACGAGAAGCAGGGGAAGAGGAGGCTTTGCTCAGAGATAAGCCCTCCCAGAATAAGAAAGGGTTTCTGGAAGGACTTATGGATTTTGTGTCGTTGGAGAGACAGGAAGAGCTATATAAGTATCTAGCAGGCGGGCTGGATACTGGGAAAGGAAAGGCCAAGGAATCGGATAGTGAGCCAGAGGAAGAGTCGGCGATTAGAAGAGTGAAGCAGAATGAGAAGTCTCTGTCTAAAAGACTGTCTCAGAAGAGAAAACGGAGTAAGCAGAAATATGGGAATACTTCTAGTTCTACCTCATCCATAGATTCACACGATCACAAGCGAAGAGGGAAGGGAGTGAAAATAAGAAAGAGCCATTACAGGCGTAGAGGTCGCCGACACAGTAAGCCTATTAGTGAGAGCGAGACTCATACCTCAAACACGGATAGCGAGTCTCACGAGAAAACTCGGAGGAGCGGTAGTGGATTCAAAGAAGGGAAAGGGGAGAGCGAAATAGGGCCACACAATAAGGCCTTTAGAGACTTGCAGGAGGCCATGCTGAAGTTACAACAGCGAGTCGATGGGGAGAAATTTGATGGAGATGAGGGGCATCCTTTCTCAGAGGATATGATGCACGCTGCAATGCCAAAAAGTTATAAGGCGCTAGAGTTTCAGTATCGAGGAGTTACGGATCCAACTGAGCACTTACAGCTCTTTGAGAACGCAAGGATGTTGCATAGTTATACAGATGCGGTGGCATGTCGAGCCTTTGTGTCCACCCTGAGGGGAATTGCGCAAAATTGGTTCTATCAACTCCCACGGGGTAAAATTACCAATTATCAGGTGTTGCGAGATGCTTTCCTGAAACAGTTTTCTAGTGTGAGGCAGAGTGCGAAGACAGCACAGTCGCTCTTTACCATGGTACAGCGACCTAACGAGACGTTGAAGCAATATATTAATAGATTTACCAGCGCCACTCTGGAGGTGCCCGCTGCCACTGATGAGATGAAGGCCGAAGCCTTACATCAAGGACTAAGAAGAGAGGATTTGTGCAAGTCGCTGGTCAAAAAAGAAGCACGGACCTATGACGAGGTGTTAGCGAGATGTCATAAGTACGTACAGGTGGAAGAGGCTGAGGAAGAACACCAAGCACGCTTTGGCAGGGAGGTTATAGATCGGGCTGATAGCGGATCTAGAAGAGAGTTGCGGAGAGAGCCGAGAAGGGTAGTGCGCGGGCTTTTGAGCCCGAGCTCTGTGATTAGTAAAAGGCCGTAGGATAGTATGCGAGATTGGAGAGAGAGGGATTTCACACCATTGATTCATCCGCGAGCTAAGGTATTCACTATTAAGGAACGCTTGGTGGCCGACGCTATAAGGTGGCCAGAAGATCGCACACCGATTCCTACTCATCCCAAGACTACTTTCTTTTGCCGGTTCCATAATAATTATGGGCATTCCACCGAAGGTTGCAGACATCTTAAGGAGGAAATAGAAAGACTCATAAAAGCGGGACATTTGAAGGAGGTGATTTACAAGGAGAGGGAACCAAAGGAGCAGGGGCGGATGTTACCTCTCCCACCACCAGGAGGTCCACCCCAACAACAGATCGCAAGGCAGAGGCAGCAAGGAAATCAGGGTCGCGATGGTCCGCGAGGGAATAGAGGAAGGATAAACATGATATCAGGAGGACCGAAGGATGGTGATTCTAATAATGCGCGTAAGAGACATCCTAAATCAGCTCGTTCAGGAGCATGGGATGTAGCTAGTGTGAGTCGGCAATCACAGTTCGTAGGGCCAGTCATTTCTTTTGGCCCTAGTGATCGACGCGGGCTACAGGAAGATCATAATGACGCATTGGTGATTGAGGCTGAAATTGCAGGGTACGATGTTGGCAGAATTCTTGTGGATAATGGGAGCTCGGTGAATATCATATATACGGACTGTCTTGAACAGATGGAGGTAGAAAAAAGAGTGCGGTATGTAAATACGCCCATATATGCTTTCAATGGGGCACAGGTGAATACTGAAGGCGAGCTGACGCTCCAGGTGGTACTGGGAAAAGATGAGACGAGAGTGGAAAAAGGCTTGAAGTTTTTGATCATTCGTGGGAGGTCGGCTTATAATGCTATATTAGGGCAACCTACCCTTAACGCATTCCAGGCGGTAACATCGACTTATCACATGAGCATCAAGTTTCTAGTGGGTGATAAAGTAGGGGAAGTTATCGCACAACAACAGGTCGCACGATCATGTTATCAGCTGGCAGTGAGGAAGGGGTTGATGGAGAATAAACGCGAGAGAGGTGATGATCAACCGGAGTGAGTACTTAATATAAAGAAAATGAAGGAAGAGGGAAATTTTGTCCAACCGAATGAAGAATTGATGGAGATCTCCTTAGAAGAAGATCGCCCAGAATATACCACGAGGGTAGGGACCCTGATACCTAATACATTGAAGGATGAGCTGATCAAGTTGCTAAGGGAGTTTCAAGATGTATTCACGTAACAGTCTGGTCTGGAAATGTGTGGGGGGGATGGAGAATTGACAGGGGTGTCCCCGGAGGTCGCACAACATCACTTAAATGCGGATCCGGAGGCGAGGTCGGTGAAACAAAAGAGGAGACATTTTGGTACAGAGCTGGATAAAGTGATTGAAGAGGAAGTACAGAAATTGTTAAAGGCCGACCATATAAGGGAGATTCAATTCCCCGAGTATTTGTCCAATGTTGTGATGGTGCCAAAGCCTGCTCAGAAGTGGAGGATGTGTGTAGATTTTCGCGACCTGAATAAGGCTTGCCCGAAGGATCATTATCCTTTGCCACGAATTGATCAGTTGGTGGATTCTACATCAGGATGCGAGCTGTTGAGCATGATGGATGCTTCGCAGGGGTACCACCAAATACCTTTGGCAAAAGAAGACCAGCCCAAAGTGAGTTTTGTCACCTCTACGGGTACTTACTATTTTGTCTCCATGCCTTTTGGATTGAAGAATGCAGGAGCGACCTATCAGAGGCTGGTGGATCGTATGTTTAAAGACTTGCTGGGGTCCACCATGGAGGTTTATGTCGACGATATGCTGGTTAAGAGCAAAAAAGCAGAATCCCATGTGCAGGATTTAAAAAAGACGTTTGTTATATTGAGACAATATGGTATGAAATTAAATCCGAAGAAGTGTGCTTTTGGTGTCCGATCGGGAAAGTTTTTGGGTTATATGGTGACTGAGCGAGGAATAGAAGTTAACCCGGAAAAAGTACGAGCTGTTTTGGAGATGCCGCATCCTCACACGGTGCGTGATGTTCAGGTACTTACAGGTCGGGTGGCAGGTCTCAGTCGTTTTATTTCCAGGTCGGCGGAGAGAGGTGTCCCATTTTTTAGGGTGCTTCGTAAGGGATCCAAGTTTGAATGGACAAAGGAAGCTGCGGATGCATTCGAAGAGTTAAAAAAGTACTTGGCAGAGATACCACTATTGACCAAACCCATGCCAGGAGAAGACCTGATCTTATACATATCCGTAGGCGAGGTCGCCGTGAGTTCTGTGTTGATAAGAGAAGAAGCGAGCATGCAAAAACCTATCTACTACATTAGTAGGATGCTGCATGGGACTGAGTTGAAGTACACTGAGCTGGAAAAAGGAGGGTTTGCATTAGTTTGTACAGCAAGGAAGTTGAGACCCTATTTCTTGAGTCACAAGGTGAAAGTACGTACTAACCTAGCTCTCAAGCAGGTTTTAGGCAATCCCAATGTATCTGGGAGGTTGGTGAAGTGGGCCGTAGAGTTAAGTGAATACGATGTGATTTATGAACCAAGAGTGGCTATCAAAGCACAAGTGTTAGCAGATTTCTTGCAGGAAATGGCAAGGCCAACTGATGTAGGCGAGGAGGTAAAGGCGTGGACGTTGTACACAGATGGTTCGACTATGGCATCGGGAGCGGGGCTGGGTATTGTGTTGACCAGCCCAGATGGGGAGAGTTTGGAGTTCGCCATCAAGTTAGGATTCAAAGCATCCAATAATGAGACAGAATATTAGGCTGTGTTACAAGGAATCAAGATGGCGAGCGACCTGGGAGCACGGAGGTTATGGGCATATACTGACTCCCAACTGATAGCTTGTCAGCTTGGCGGATCCTTTGAAGCTAAAGAGGAGCGGATGGCGGTATATTTGAATAAATTGCGAGAACAGGTAACACGTTTTGATGAGTTTAAATTGGAACATTTTCCGCAAGCTGAGAATACCCGTGCTGATCAGCTCGCTCGAATAGCTGGAGCTTTGGGGACTTGTGATACTCAAAAAATTACATTGATGGAGTTGGCCCATAGTAGTGTGGAGGAAGGGAGAGAAGTTATGGAGATTGAAGTCAAAGATGATTGGCGTACACCTATTTGGGATGTCTTGGTTAAGGCTAAGGAAGGCACGGAGAGAATGACGACAAAGGAGGCTCGAGTTGCAGCTCGCTTTTGCGTAATACATGAAGAATTATATAAAAGATCACGTTTTTGACCCTTCTTGAAATGTCTAGCTATAGACCGTGGGGCAGAAGTGTTGAGAGAAATATATGAAGGGTATTGTGGCGACCATGCGAAAGGGAAGACATTGATGAATATAGCATTGCGGGCTGGTTTCTTTTGGCCCGGGATGAAAACTATGGCTAGCGAGCTGGTTAGAAAATGTGTGAAGTGCCAAATGCATGCTCCGGTTATTCACATACCTGCGGAGGAGATGATGGTGATGAGCTCGCCGTGCCCATTCGCGCAATGGGGGATTGATATTGTGGGTCCCTTTCTGAAAACCCCGAGTAACAAAGAGCATTTACTGGTGGCGATTGATTATTTTACGAAGTGGGTGGAGGCCGAGGTAGTGGGTGGAGGCCGAGGTAGTTACTGGGATAAGCGAGCAACACATAATGGATTTCATTTTTGATAACATAATTTGCAGGTTCGGAGTACCTCGAGTGTTAGTGTCGGACAATGGAACTCAATTTAATGGCCGAAAAATTCAAAAGTGGTGCAAGGAGATGGGAATGAGGCAACGATTTGCTTCTGTGGTGCACCCACAGACCAATGGGCAAGTGAAGGTTACCAATCGGATAATTGTGCAAGGACTTAAGCTCCGTTTGGAGAAAGCGGGTGGGCTTTGGGAAGAAGAGCTCGCTTCGGTCTTATGGGCTTATCGAACAACTCCCCGACCCACCACGGGGGAATCGCCATTTAGTTTGGTTTATGGGAAGGACGCAGTTATTCCCGCAGAGATAGTTGGAGGGTCCCAGCATTTGACAGCATTTAATGTAGAAGAGAATGAAAGATTGGCTCGAGGGGCGATGGAGACTATCGATGAAATAAGAGAAAGAGCTGCAGCTCGTGTCGAGCATTATAAATAGAGAGTACAAGCTACTTTCAATAAGCGGGTTAAACATCGCTGTTTTCAGGTTGGCGATCTGTAGTGGAAGAGAGATGATGCGTTGAATGACCAAAAAATTGGAACCGAATTGGCTGGGGCCATTTAAGGTGAAAAAGGTATTGAGAGGAGGAGCATATATACTCGAGGATGCAGATGGAAAAGTCTTGCCACGTAGCTGGAACGTGTGCCATTTAAAAAAGTATTATGCATAGAGGCTGGGTTGCGGGAGGAGGTAACTCTGGACCGGAGGGCACTCCTCCCACAGAGAGTTAATGGGAAAGAGATGTGAAGATTTTGTGTTTTGGTAAGATATGGTGCGGGAGAAGGTAACTCTGGGCTGGAGGGCACTTCTCCCGGCCAAGCGAGCTTGTGGAGAGTTTTGGTGTTTATGGGGCGCATTGTGTTTTTATGGCTGGAGAAGGTAACTCTGGACCGGAGGGCACTTCTCCCGGCCAAGCGAGCTTGTGGGGAGTTTTTTCTTGTGTTTTTGTTGCGGGAGGAGGTAACTCTTGACCGGAGGGCACTTCTCCCGACCAGGCGAGCTTGTGGGAAGTTTTTCTTTTGTTTGTTTATGGTGCGTATTGTATTTTTGTGGCGGGAGAAGGTAACTCTGGGCTGGAGGGCACTTCTCCCGGCCAAGCGAGCTTGTAAAGAGATGTGAAGATTTTGTGTTTTGGTAGGATATGTGGCTGGAGAAGGTAACTCTGGACCGGAGGGCACTTCTCCCGACCAGGCGAGCTTGTGGGAGGTTTTTCTTTTGTTTGTTTATGGTGCGTGTTGTATTTTTGTGGTGGGAGAAGGTAACTCTGGGCTGGAGGGCACTTCTCCCGGCCAAGCGAGCTTGTGGAGAGTTTTGGTGTTTATGGGGCGCATTGTGTTTTTATGGCGGGAGAAGGCAACTCTGGACCGGAGGGCACTTCTCTCGCGTGATGTTTGGAAGATTGAGTAATATGAGGAAATAAAGTTTAGCGAGCTATTTTGTTCTTTATAAATTATGTTCTTTATGGTCAAATGATTGTGATGTTTGCCTTGCTTGTTTATAGAATATATGTCTATGTGCAAGCTAACATGTTTTAAGTATTAATTGATCGCATTGTTTATGGGTTATGGTCTGACTAGGATCCCACGGGTCCTAAACAGAGAGTGTGATTGTTCGTATTTTCTGTGACCTATTTTTAAAAAAATTATGAATAGGTGCTTCTGAAAAATTATTATTGCAAGGTTATAAGGCTGTGCGGATAATAAATATAAATTAAAGTACCAGCAAGGATGATAAATTGTTTATACAAAGTTGCGAGTTAAAAAGCGATAAATATTTCAAGTGGTTTTTTCAATAACAGAGGCCGCAGCAGAAGGATCTGTGATTGTTAGCTCGGGCTCAGAGGTGGCGGTTGGCTTGGGCTCTGGAAGCATGTCATCTAAGGGCGTCTCTAGCTCGGCATGCAACCCAGTTGATAAAATAGCTCGGCTCTGACAGGACAACCACCATTTTGTGTAGATTGACTGTGTCCAGTCACCCTTGTAGCTACTGAAGGGAGGTAGTTTGTCGACGAGGGCCTTGACGTTGGGGATGTAGGTGACGTTCAGTGCAGCGACCTCCTCTTTTATCATGTCGGACGCTTTGGAGAGACATTCGACAGCACCACCAGCCATCACTCCGAAGTAGATGGAGGACTTTTCAGAGGCCTCTACCAGCTCTTGCCGGTACGCATCAATGAACTTTCTGTCAGTGGTACTGGTGAGGAAGGTTCGTCGGCCTTCAGATCTGCCTTCTTCGCGAACTGTTTACATATGTGCTTGGAGCTCTTGAATCTGCAGTTCAGCCTGTTTTTGTGCACCTTTGAGCTCCTCAGCCTGTTTCTGGGCATTCTTCAGTTCGTTGTCGGTGCGGGCCGCTTCATCCCTCAAACTGTTTACTTGGCTCTTCATGATGGCTATTTCCTCCTCACGAGCTTTCAACAGCTTGTATGCGCCATCCAGTTCCCCTTGGGTTAACGATAGCAGCCGGGTCTGTTGTTCGGTTTGTGTGGTCAGCTCGTCGCACGTTTTTTGCAGTTCGCTCTCTGCTGAACGAGATATTAATTCCTTGGAGAGCTTGGAGAACATGAGACTCACCTGCATAAGGTTACTTTGTAAGTATTCATAAGAGCTAAACGTATTAGAGGGGATGGTTCTTCAGAATATACCTGCTTGGTCGCCTGCTCGTTGAGAAGGGTTTGGATGTCTGCCTCTTTGTCGCACTTCGCTAGCACTTTGCTTAGATCTGATCCAGCGGAAGTCGTCGCGGGACCCTTCCGAAGGCGACGACGCTTCTGCTCTGGCGGGCTTGGGCTTTTCGGTGCTGGGATCTCGGGTGCGGGTTGGAGAGGTCATTTTCCCTTGGTGGTTCGTCTCACCAGTTGACTCTCCTCCTCATCATCAACGGCTGACCTAGAGGCTTGGCGTGATGCCTCATCCACGTTGACAGGAGAGACGTGGTGATCTACGGGCTGTGAGGCGGATGGTTTTTTAGCTACTTCGGAGCGAGCTGCTGTGCAATTGTTGATGAACGCAACTGTAGGAGACAGGAAAAATGTTATTGTCCAGTTTTTACGGTGTAAAATATGATATAATTGTAAGACCTAAAAACCTACCAAAGTCTGATTCGGTGATGGCAAGGTCTGGTGCGACGGGGCGAGAGTCAATACCCACGTAACGGAAAGGGCGTTTACTCCATTCCGCGAGCTGATCAGAGTATTTTTTGTACAGACGGGGGCATTCTTTGGAGGTGGGCGGTTTATATTGTTTAGGGGTACGATTTTGCAGTTCGGTTATGAAGGGCCAGTCTTCGGTATTGTGAATAAAGAAGAACATCTGCCTCCACTCAGGAACTTTGTTGGGAGGATTTATTAGAAAGCAATCTAGATTTGAACGAGAAGAGAGATAGAAGGAGTTCTGTTGGTATTTTATTTGAAAGCAAAAGTGGAAGAAGCCTGAGTCAGGCTGGGTGTTGTAGTATTCACATAATAAAAGGTACCCGGCTAGGTACTTCATGGAATTGAGAGTTAGTTGTAAGGGGGAAATGTTGTATAGGTTGGAGATTTCAATGTAAAACGGATGAGCTGGAAATCTAAACCCTGCTACTAATAGTGTGTCAAACAGGGTGATGTGGTTAGGGGGAGGTCGCAGAGGGTCTACGTGTGGGCTGTCAGGAAGGACCATCTTGGCGGTTCTCGGAAGGTTAAGAATTCTTTTGAATTTCTCCAATTTTTGGGTCGGGAAGTAGCCAATAATTATGCCTAATTTCTTTGGTCACATGAGATGAGGAGGTTAGATCGTCAATGGATAGGGAGTGGGCTATGGACACTGGATTCTCCCTAAAGTGCTCGCAAGGGAGGGGATCATTGGTTTTGGGTAGAGGGACACCCTCCAGAATATGTGCAGGGGTTAATGATGAAGAGGATGGAGTTTCGGGAATGTTGTCTATTAAGGCTTGGGCTTCAATGTGGGCCCTAGTTTGGGTTTGAAGCTCCGACCAATTGACATTGCCCTCTGGCTCGTCACGAAGGCCGGAGGAGGGTAGTAAGAGCTGTTTTTGCCTTTTTTTTCCATGATAAAAGGGTTTTCAGTAGGTTCGGAATCAGGAGAAAGGGCTGAGTTTTGTGAGTTACTGTTTGGAGATGCTAATTTCATCATAAGTTAAGTGTCAGAGGAAGGGGATGACACAGAACAAATATATCTCAGCAAGCGTAATTAAAATTCTAACAGTATGATTAAATTGTTATTAAGAAGGGATCTGGGACTCACACATTTTTCGACGAGCTGCAGGTTGTTGATGAGTGATGGGCTGTTGGCAGATCCTTGAGCGATTGATGGTTAACAAGCGTTTTTACAGAGTGTAAATGGCGATTTTTTCGATTGGAAAGTGATAAGTTAGGAAGATGAAAAGGTTTATGTATGGGGAGGCGGAAAACTGATGGGACATATTGGAGCGAGCATTAGTAGGGTTTATTCGCGGAATGTTTTGGGCCTTTTAATTTGGGCCCACTATGTTTATTATACTTCGAGAAAGTATTGGAGCGACACGTGCCCAACACTGTGTCAGGCTGCATTTAATGAAGTTTAAGTAAAGATGGGATGTAAAGGAGAAAGCGTGGTTTGACTTTTGTGGTTGCTTATGATGGCGAATTATTTTAATCAGGATGTGATTTCAGGTCGGAAAGTGACAGTAATGTGATGCCAGGTCATTTTATATATATTTGGGGATTTACTTTGGGGATTTGTAGGTCGTCCTTTGTAGGATGACTATCTTATCTCAAAATGAGCGGGCTCTGTGAAGAAATATTTACAGGTCGTCGGTATACTTGATAATTAGCAGTGGTGAGATAGGTATTATTGCTTGATTTGAGATTTTAAAGTGCGATTTGTTGAGTACAGTTGCGATTTATTTATGTTCATGTGTGATTGTTATTTTTGTGCTCTTTGGTTATATTTTTACATGTCCTACCTGATTTCGTGCCTTAATCAGCTAGAACATGGGGGACTAGCTGATGTGGATCAAAATGTCGTACGTGATATTTTTTATTTTATGAGGTTATTTGTGATAAGCGACCTTATTTCTAGGAGAGGGTGTTCCTCCTGAAAGATGGGCTAGTCGTATTGTGTCTTTTAAAAGTGAGCGAGCTGGTTTGTGTAGAGTAGCGACCTGTAGTATGGGGATGAGTTCTCATATAGGGTCGTGATCTCTTATGGTTTGAGATGTGTACTTGAGCTCGGTTCTGGGGATTCATGAATGATAAAGCCCGTGGGCTTATGGTGATTATGTTATGTGGCTTTCAGTGGGCTGTATAAAGGGCCCAGGCTTATTGTGTTGAAGAGCTTTGTTATATATGAGAACTTAATATGCAAAAAGAGTCCTAATTGAGAGTCGATTATAGAGTTGTATTATGAATGGAATTATGGTTATAGAAGGTAACCCTAGATTGAGGGAGATCTCCCATATTTTTATATAAAGGGGCGTGTGCCTCTCATTATTTTCCCAAGTCGATATTGTTTTATCGCATTATTATTTTTATTTGGAAGAGTGAAGAGTGTTGATTTCGCTTATTAACTTAAGCGTCGGAGGGCCTTAACGGGCTCGAAATTCGACCCGTTCGAGGCGTTATTTTGCAGGACCAGCGAGGCCACCAGGATATTCACGGAAGGCTTGAGAGGTCGTTGTGACGTATTTGGAAATATCTTTAGGTCGCTGATCTCTTTTGAGGTTAATACCCCCTTTATTTGGTAGTTCAACTTTTTGGACTTATCACTCTTAAAATTATAATACTGAAAATTCTAAGATTTTAGCTCATAATAGATCATTAATGAGATTAATGTACTTTGTACATTTCCTTGTATGCGGGGTTCATTTAAAAGATCAACTTAAATGTTGTTATAACTAAAACTTTATAGAATATTAAATCATTAATAAAGATGATAAATATCAATAGTTGATACCTTACGATTTTCTCAATTGTCGTTTTATCAAAAATCAAAATAAATATATCTTTTTTTTTAGACCACACTTTTTCCATAAAATATTTTCAGTTTTGGTAGGTGAATTTTCTAATTATTCATTTTTGCCATAAACAACAAATGACAATTTTGTTTTAAATAATTTAAATTGAGAATGTTGATCATCGATATTTCCTTAAGATTAAAATAAAAATTGTAAATAGTTAATCATGATAGTGCATTTCTTTAACTATTGAATATTATGTGTTTTTAAAATTATAAATTGTAACTAAGGAATCTGATTAAAAATCTTCTCATAAATATAAAAAATCTAAAATTTAGATAAATATATCTTTCTATGTTTAGATCTCAAAAAAAACAAAAAAAACAATTGCAACATATTTTAAACACTGGTAGATGAGTTTTTCTTAAATACCAAAAGCCATATATATTTTGAAAAAACTATTAGTTGAAAATAATGAGATTGATTAATTATTTTAATTCGATACATCTACTGTTAATCAGGTTTCCAAATAATAATAATAATAATAATAATAATAATAATAATAATAATAAAAAGGACTAGAAACAAATCAATTTGGAATAGTTTTAGTGTTGACACCTTGTTTAGTAATATTTGATAGTTAATGATTTGATTTAATTATAATATTTTTCAACATTTAATTTACCATAAATTTTGTGAACACCTAAATTCATTTACCATTAATACACAAAAAAAGATTTATTCAGAGTAAGTTAATTTATTACTGATTTTCGTATCATTCCATTTTCATTCAAAGAAATAAATTATAACTAGTTTAACACCCGTGTATTACACAGGATTTATAAAAAAAATATAAGATTTTTTTGTGAAAATTACAAAGTTTAAAATTTAAAATGAAAAGTTGAAACGATCAGGGGCGAATTCAGGTTTTTATGTTTGGGGTGGCTGTGAATAATTTCTTTATAATAATATAAAAGGAAAGAAAAGGGAAATAATGGGATATAGGGGTCAAACTTTTATATAAAAAATAAAGGTAGAGAAAAAATAAATAAGGGGCTATCTATATGTATCGAATTTCTTTTATTGAAACAAAGGGAAGAATAAAAGAATTAAGAAATAAGAGGCTATTTATAGGGATCAATTTTTTCTACAAAAATAAAAGGAAAGAGAAAAAGAAATAAGGGGTTATGTGATTTGAATTGTGACAAGTTTTGGTAGAGCAAAATCTAAATAATAAAAAGAAAGAGAAAAAGGTTTAAAGAAATAAAATTAAAACAATGGGAAGAACAAAATAATTAAGAAATAAGATGTTATTTATAGAGATCAATTTTTTTCTTAAACAATAAAAGAAAAGAGAAAAATAAATAAGGGGAGTGTGATTTCACTTGTGACAAGTTTTGGTAAAACAAAATAAAATCTAAATAATAAGAAGAAATAGAAAAAGGCTTAAAAAGAGAAAAATAAATAAGGAGAATGTGATTTGACTTGTGACAAGTTTTGGCAAAACAAAACAAAATCTAAATAATAAAAAGAAATAGAAAAAGGCTTAAAGAAATAAGGATTGCGGGGTTTGAATCAAGGCATTTGGGCAAATTCAAAGAGGCACTAAACACTAACCAACTTAAGTAGATGTAAATCAGGGAGGCATTTTATAATTATACAAATTAAATCAAATAATCACAAATGGTAGTAAGGTTTTTGAGAAATTTTGGGGAGTCCCCACCCCCCAAATAAGTATGTAGATCCGCCCCTGGAAACGATGTGTTCTCAACACGCGCCATGTTCAATTTATTAATTATTATAATTATTAATTAATATTATATTTTAATTTAAAGATTAAATTCATCAATAATTATATTTACATAATTATAAAAATTTAAAAGATGTCACATTTTCAACCCGTCTCTAATTTATATCAATTAATTATTAATAACTCATTTTATATTCTTATATTTAGATTAATTTTGTTAATAATTATAGTTATACACTTTGATTATTATTATTATTATATTACTTTGTTTAATTTTAACATTTAGATTGAATTCATTACTAATATTTAGTTACATATCCAATTATTGCAAATATATCGTAATTTACCTATACAGAATATTTAAATTTCAAAATAAATTATTTCAAGTTTTATTATAAATAAAATTTATTTAATTATATTCATAAAAAAAATTGTAATTAAAATTATTTTATATATAATTTTTATTTTAATTAAAATAATTAATTTAGATTTTTTTTTCTACTAATCATATACGACTTATTTATATTTTTATATTAGGAGTGTAAAAAAAATTATTGAATTAGACAAAATATAAGAAGAAAAATTATTAAGTTAGGCTAAATACAATAAAAAAAATATTAGATTAGGCAATATGCAATAAAAGAAAAATATTAAATTAGGTATTTATTAAGCACGGATGACACATAAGCAACCGAAACACCAAAAATTTTTGTTATCCAAGCGAACCATACGAAGCAGACAAGTAGATTATTTTGCATTAATATATAC
Organism: Phtheirospermum japonicum; assembly: GCA_014905375.1. NCBI lineage: Eukaryota > Viridiplantae > Streptophyta > Magnoliopsida > Lamiales > Orobanchaceae > Phtheirospermum > Phtheirospermum japonicum. The sequence continues at coordinate 1,986,580 of BMAC01000001.1, read as the reverse complement.
TTGTTTAACACCCATGTATTACACGGAACTTATCAAAAGATAAATATAAAAAATATTTGTGATAATTACTGAATTTAAAATTTAAAATTAAAAATTAGAATAATGTATTTTCAACGCGTGCTTTGTACATGTCTAATCTATTTATTAATTATTATAAATATTAAGTAATTTTATATTTGATGTTTAATTAAATTCATTAATAATTTTAGTTACATACTTTCAAAAGGCGTCACATTCTAAACATGTGCCTAATATCTATTTTATTAATTATTATTATTAAATATTTTTATATATTAATATTTAGAATAAATTCGTTAATAATTATTAGTTACATACTTTGAGATATTCAAAAGGTGTCATACTTTCAACATGTGTCGCATTGTATTGGTGTCTAATCAATATTTATTAATTATTAGTATATAATTTAATATTTTTATGTTCAAATTGAATACATTACTAATATTTAGTTATATACGATTATTGTAAATAACTCATATTTTACCTTTATAGAATATTTGAAACTCAGAAAATAAAATTATTTTAAATTTTATTATCAATAAAACTTATTTAATTATTTTCATTATAAAGTTTTTTTGTAATTAAAATTATTTCATATGTAGTTTGTCTTTTAAATAAAATAACTAATCTTGATCTTATCTATTAATTATGACTTATTTATATTTTTATATTATGAGAATCAAATGAAAGTATTGAATAAGGAAAACTATACTAAAGAATTAAATTAGGTAAGGCACAATAAAAAAAAATATTAAATTAGGTAAATATTAGGCTTGAATGACACATAAGCAAACGAATCACCAGAAATTTTTATTTATCAAATGAAGCATACGAAGCAGACATATAGGTTATGAGAATTTTGCATTAATATATAGAAGTGATACTCCCTTCGTACCCAAAATATAAGCATATTTTTATTTTCTTTTGTTCATAAAAGATAGGCATGTTTCCTTTCTAAAAGTTAGAATATCACAAAAAAGATTAAAACATTCCTATTTACTTTACTTCATTTATTGGAATACTAAAAAGCTTAGGATAAAGTCGAAAAAATAGCAAAAATTTACAATTTCATTTATAATCATTTTGTCTTTTTAATCTCCGTATTTTTATCTACATATTGTGAACTAACGGAGTATATATTAATATGAATAACTCAATAAATATATTTGGATTTAAATCAACACAATACTATGTGACCACTCCTTAAATTGTTAGCGGAAAGAACAACATCAACTTATATTGAAACAAATCAAATTAAAAGAAAGGCAAAAAAGGATAAAAAAAAAAAAGTTATCAGTTGCAATTAAGTAGATTGATTAATGTTATTTCCATATAATCAAGAATTCAAGACCTAAATAATTGATTGTGGTAAACATGTTTCGTTAAATATCTATATTGTAAAATTGCTCATTGAAATTAAGAAAAATAATAATGAACTTTTCATAAATATAACAAATTAGAAAGTCTACGTAAATATACCAATATTTATTTAGATTGCTTAATTTTTATAAAGAATAACATTTTTTTAATCACCAAATTATTTAGTTTGGTAAAAACAAAATTCCAATTATTCTTTTTTTCTTCCCTTAAATACTTGAATGATGGAAATGTCTACAGTGCCGTGAAGGCACCATGCTCCCCACTCCCCTACATTTACATTCATCCATTTATCAATATTTGTAACCAACTTTTGATTCAATGACTGTGATTAAGTGAAAAATAGTGCCATGAAGTTCCCATTGATGATATATTTTTTAAAATTATTATTGCAATCAATGAGTGAAATTAATGATCTTTTTATAAATTACAATTTCGAATTCTTAAAAAACTAATCTCAATAGATGCATTTTTTTTTCAAATTAAATAGTTTATTGGTATCATGGAAAATGATTATCTACCCATGAATATTAAAAATATAGATAAATACCACGATGAATTATTGTAATCGTGGTAAATGAAATTCATAAGTTATTCATATTTTCTTAAATACCAAACGATCTTCATTTTAATTAATGAAACTGAAGCTATTGATTAATTATATTCTTTATGATTAAAATTTAAAAATCTAAATAATTAATCATGATAATCATTTTTAAGTACTAAATAATGCGTATTAATTTTATAAAAACAAATTGTAATTACAAAAATATATTCATTATCATCCCATACATATCAAAAGATTGGAAATATAAATAAATATATAATTATTTATTTAGATTAAAAATGAAAAAAAATATTAAAAATCTTCCCATGATTTGTAAGTTAATTTTCCATATACTTTTTCTAAATAAAAATCTTTTTTTAATGATTATAATAATTAAAATTAATGAAATTGATTAATGGTATTTAACAACAAAAGAAGCTAATCAATTTAAAATTCACATTGCACACATATATTTTAATCATGATTAAACTCTTTTAAATACTAAAATAAAATGTTTTTGAAAATTGCTAATTGAAACTAATGTAATAAAGTAAATGATATTTGCATAAATATAAAAAATAAGAACTATAAATAAATATATCAAGTCCTTGTTTCTATCAGGGATTTTTAATTAAAAAAAATATTTTGATAATTAAAATGTTTTTAGTTTGGTAAATAACTTCTATTCTTTTTTTCTCTAAATACTGAATGATAAAAATTTTTAATTTTTAATTTCAATCAATGAGATTTGTTATGTAACCCTAAATCTAGAATGCCCAGTTTTTCCTTTCAAGAATAAGAGAAGTTATGTCGCTAGATATTACATTAACAACAATTCCACTATTATATTTAACAGTCGTAGAAAGTGTCATTTGTATCTATAGATGAGAAATACACCATCCTTGGTTAAATGTACTGCATCCATGACTTTATCAATTTTGGCGGAATATAGTAAATTCGTACCAATGAAATTAAATCTAGCTTCCTAGGTGTCCATTCTTTAGTTTTTGAGTACTAAAAAAAGTTTTTAAGAAACTCAATATAAGGCAAACTCCGTGCTTCCATATTTCTCTTATATTGCCTCGAACCAACCTAAAACATGCTATGATATTTCTGACTTGCGTTTCATTACGTTCAACTGATCATTATCATTATACATTACATTATGTCATTCTGAAAGATGAAAACTCCAACACATGATAGGTGGAGTTTTATACTGAATTTCATAAACTAATATTCTCCACGCAGCTTCGCATGGAGAAATGTAATGACAATCATAATACATGTTGATCTCATTAATCTTTCTATCCTTTGCATTCCCACATTTGTTCTGATAGAATGTTATATTGAACCTATAGTTACATATTTGAATAAATACTTGTTAGATCTAAATTGATTAAACTATTTAACATTTAAATGAGCTGCACAATTCAGTAATAGAAAAAAAAATTATGTGAAACGACCCTCTGGAGAACTGCTAGTAAATATCGTGGGAAAGACAACATGAGTACCAACACTTGAGCCGTATGTTTCACCTCATAACACTACATCAAAAATCCCACTGTACATCTCACTTCATAATTTTTTGATGAGTTTTGACGTACCACAATTTTGAAGATTCAGTAATCATATATACATCAATTATGAATTGTTGTTTGAGTCGTCGATTATATATAATAGTGAGTACCTCCGTGTCTCTTTCATGCAATCGGTGAGAAAAGAACTCCATTTGGATCACATATTACTTACCCTTGCATTTAGGTTTTTGAGTTTAGAAAAAGATATGTCTTCCCTATGGTTGTCACCACATGTAAATAGTAATGGATAGTGTAGAGCACGTACGAAGGATGCAACTCGTTGATACGTTTCAAATTACCAGATCACTTTTCTACTGCAATTCTCTTGCTACCACTTTGTGGATCAATATCACAAATAACTAATACACAATTAGTTGATCTTTTTACGAATCTATTATAGTTGTTGCCACAATGTTCATTCCACTCGATGCTGGTTTTGCACTTGTAATACTTTGCATGATTACTGAGATAGTAACAAAATACATTATTTTAAGAAATCAATTCAAATCAAAAGTGTTGAATCGTAATAATATTTGATAAATAACATGTTGATAGCCTATAAAATAAATACTACATTGTATTTCATTGTGCATATATATGTGTGTGTATATATATATATATATATATATATATATATATATATATATATATATATATATATATATATATATATATATGCATACATACATATATACATACATACATACATACATACATACATATATATATATATACATACATACATACATACGCACACAGACACACACACACATACACTCACACACACACACACACACACACATATATATATATATATGTGTGTGTGTGTGTGTGTGTGTGTGTGTGTATGTGTGTGTGTGTGTGTATATATATATATTCAAATTATCTTATTAATCTTTTTTAATATTAATTAGGGTATCTATCTTAATTATGTTAAGAAAATCCTACATAATAATAAAAACATTAAATCGTCATTAATTAAACATTATTATTAGATCAATTCAAATAAAAAAGTATTTATTTGTAATAATATTTGATAGATAACATGTTGATAGCCAATAAAATAAATACTAAATTATGTTGTCATCTATATAAATTTAATTTTAAAAAGTGGTAAAATTACTTTTTAGAAAAAGTGAGAAATTTGATATTATTGGACTCACAATAAAAAAATAACAAAAAAACATAAAATAAAATAACAAAAAAACTCACAATACAAACCAAATTAACATAAAAGTAATTATATATATAGGGTTGAGTTCAAATGGAACCCCGTCATTATATGTTAAACTAGGGACTAATCAACACCTCTAATTAATCTCATTCTATGGCTGTTATTAATTATGATTATATTTTTTTTAAAGGCAAGAAATTGCGTGTGACCGTGAGGATACAACCAAAGGAGTATATTAGTCTCAATTACAAATCTTTGAAATCCTGAGTTTCCATAAACCCGTGATATCTGCAACATAAACTGTCACTTCCCAAATAACCTCCAAGACGTTTGCTCTCCCAAAGCCATTTTCTAGGGAAAAAAGGATCCCACTCCAAAGATTCACAAACAACAGCGAAAAAATCAAATAAATTCTACGGATTGGGGAACGATCAAGGAAAATCGAGTGGTCATAGGCGAAAAGTATTTCTTTCCCAAACATCCACACAGAACAAACTTTCGCACAAACGTAAGATATAAGAGTGGTCAAATTTCACATATGGAAGATAATTGACGTAGCGGCGACAGAATTATGACAATTTTCTAGTGATTTTATATGGGGAACGATGAAGTGGCGCCGATTGGTCATCGAGTACTGTGAGTAAATTCATTGAAGGTACGACTTCCAAGCTCGATATGTTTGATTTTCAAAATATCTTAACCCTAAAATCTAAACTCGTTGAAAATAACAATTTCTTGGTTTGGTACATGTTCGATCATGTTGATTATGGTTTTAAACTCATATATATACAAACCATAGTGTCTCCCAGTCGTACTGAATTTTTTTTATATCTTGTCAAAGATGTTCATGAATAAATCTGTGGTGGTGTGGGTAATACAAATAACAAGTCTACAATGCTTTTTTCACATTTGTTGTAGTGCTATGATTGATATGCTTCAGTGCTTTTTTGTATGTTAGAATTTGATACCTTAATTTTTCTAGTTTCTAGTTGTTCTGTATTGTATATGAGTGAGCTAATAAAACAGGACAAAATAGAGATGCTTTCATAGTAAGTGCAAATAGTGCTTCCCTTTGAGTTTTAACACTGTTTTGTTGTATTAGCAAAAATTTATGTGCTTCAGTAAAAGTATATTGGTGCTTTCTTTATGATTTTGATAGTATTTAGTATAGTAGGAAACATATAGTGTTTGTGTTAAGTGCTTTAGTAAAAATACCTTAGTATTTTCTTCTGTAATTAGTGCTTTCTAATTATGCCTAATATGCCTTTTGGAGTCATTCGATGAGCTATTAAATAAGAAGAGTTTGTGATCTCTTATGAACTTGTACTATGGTATGGAAAACATATGTGCTTCATTATAAGTACAGAAGTGATTTCCTTTGATACTAAGAGTCTTGATTTAAGCTTTTGAACAAAATTTATGTAAACCAATAAATAGTAAGACTTATTAGGGCTTTTGATGCACTTGTACCATAAATTCTTAAGTAATTTATGACACATGTTTAATGATTTGTAGATATGTGTAAAATGCTTTTTGTAGTTACCTGAGATGCACCATAAGTTCTAAAGAAGTGTTTATGCTATCTTTTCAAAATAAGCACACTAGTGCTTTATGTTGATTCGGTAAAAATATTAACGTGCTTTCTGCTTATATTGATAGTGCTTTCTGCTTATATTGACAGTGTTTATGCTTGTACATGAGATGCATCATGAGTTCTAAAGAAGTGTTTATGCTATGTTAACAAAACGAAGTTGATTCAGTAACAATATTAGAGTGTTTTCTGCTTATATTGACAGTGCTTTATTGTACTAGGAAAAATGTAGGTGTTTCGGTTAAAGTATATTAGTGCTTTCTTCTGTGGTTACATCTTGTTTTTTATGTCCAATGTAGGTGTTTCACTAAAAGTACATGGTTGAAGATGCTTTGGAGAGATAACAACATCGAATGTGATTATGCCATGTATGCAATGCTTCATATGAAGACATATGAGGATATGAGAAAAGATGGGATGTCGGCTTGAAGAGTAGGTCGGTAGATCAAATGGCCTTTCTCATGGTCAAATATTATGCAGCAATACTAACGGCAGAGAAGGAAGACTACAAGGACGTTAATTCGGAAACAACTTCATACTACTATCAATGTTCATGCAAAAACTATGACATTAATGTGGTTGATCTGCTTATGAATCAATATTGTCGTATCCCATCAGATTCAGAAATTGATGTAGTTGAATGATATTTTACTATGAAAGTCATTTGTTTTATTTGTTTGTTTCCCCAGATCCTTTTGTTTTTTATTCATCCCATTTGTTCAACTCATACTGCTTGTTTTGGTATTTAATACTCTCGAATATGATTAATTTAAATATTCATTTATCACCCCCCACCCCCAACACACACCAAACAAATTCATCACCAATATGTATAGATAAAGCAATATATGTCATATAAAAAGCATCTCAAAGAATTCAAAAAATATCATTACATCTTTGTGAAATAGTCCCATTAAATCTGACAAGAAAATCCATGGTAAAGGAGATACTTGAAACATTTGAACATAATAAACATTAGATACAACGCTTAAAATGACAAAAATACTCGCACTGACCAAGACAAGTTAAAAGAAAGCACCACTGGTTAAAGAATAAAGTATCACACTATATTTCTATGAAGCACTATTGTTGAGTAAATGAAAGCATCACAAACTATTCACATCTACACTAATCACTTCACCATAGTTAGATAGAGCAAGTAAAGGAAAGCACCACTGGTTAAAAGAATAAAACATCGCACCATACTTCTACAAAGCACTATTGCTGAGAATATGAAAAGTATCACAATCTATTCAATCTACACTAATCACTTCCCATAGTTAGAATAATAATTCCAAACTATGCAAATCGCAATATATTAAAGCGACAAAGATGATCATATAATATAACCTCAACATCACCCTTATTCGCAGCAAACAAGTCATTATCATCGTCGTCTCCTTGCCAAACATTCTCAATTTTGGCTCAAGATCTCTCCAATATCCATCCGCATTTTTTGAGCTCCACCATTAGCCTTCAAATTATCATTATTGCCTGTAAAGTACCGTTACACCTTCAGAGATGGATGTTCCATTCAAATCATCAAATTATCATTGATGCCTGCAAATGAGAAAACATTTATTTCAAAAAAAAAAAAACCTAGAACACGAAACATTATAGCAGGGCTTCTTTACTCGTATAATAATGCTTGCTTCACTTTCTCCAACTGTTTTGCATCTGTGACTTACTACACTATCGTTTCTACCAACACCACCGCACTATAACCATCACTCTCATCCCAAAAACCCTTAATTTCAGACTGACCATAACTGAATAGAACCTCCAATATCCGCATTAGATCCGTAATCAGAGGTCTAGTTTTTTTCTAAAAAGTCGCAACAAAAAAGGCAAAAATTTACCTGGTGATTCTATTATTTCACAATAAACGTAGACTAAAAGGGATTCAAATCGATGTAAAATCGGAGATGAATGAAACGCAAATTAAACAGGGATGGAGATGAAAAAAGATAATTCTTGAATGCGAAAGGAACAGGGACAAAATAATCGGATGATAACAAGACCATTATTTCACCATAAACGTAGACTAAAAGGGAGTCAAATCGAAGAGAAATCAGAGATGAATTGAAAAGCAAACTGAATGGGAACTGAGATGAAAACAGAGATGATAGGAAATATTCTCGAATGCGAAAAGAACGGGGACAGAATAATCGGATGGTAACAAGGAAAGCCAACGTGATTTATGGAGTCTCTTAAATGCAATGAAATAAAAAGACTACAATGCACCTTTTTGCTTGAACTTTACTCTAAATGATAGCCATTGATCTAATTTTAATATGTGGTGTGAATTAGTCCCTAGGTTCACATATAATGACGGAGTTCTCATTTGAACCCAATTATATATATATATATATATATATATATATATATATATGATCTTGTTATATTTAATATTAATTAGGATATCCATCCTAATTATATTAAGTAAATTCCTATATAATAAAAAAAACCTACATGACTTTCTTTCTCTCTTACATGTTTTTTTTTAACTGTTTTCACTGTCTAGCATGGATTCTAGGTCTGCTACAATTTAATGTGAAGATAGTTTTTTTTTCCTCCGCACAATGACCAAATAATAGTATAAGTATTAATAAAATATAAATATTACAATGATGTTGAAGCGATTAGTATGTAAAATATAAATGCATACCTAACAGAATAAATTCAATTTTGAACTTCAATCGAAATTAAGTGTGACATGAATGCTTTTAAAATTAATGTGTTTAGTAACATTTATTTTCAAAGGCGGCCTTCCCCTTTTTTTGTTTTGGAATTAGTTGATATTTTTTCAAATCTATTGTATTTGATGTCATAGTGTTCATTCCACTTAGTGTTGGGTTTGCACTTGTATTGTTTACGCGGTTTCTGAGATAATAACAAAATACATTATTTTATGAGATCAGTTCAAATAAAAAAGTGTTTAATTATATTTTATAAACAACATGTTGATAGCCAATAAAAATAATATCAAATTATATTGTTTTGTGCATTTTCGTATAATTTAATTAAATAAAGTGATCAAAATATTTTTGAAAAAAAGTGACAAAGTTGATAATGTTGGATTCGAAATGAAAAAATAACGAAAAACCTTAAAAATAAAACTCAAAATAACATATGTTATTATATATATATATATTAGTTTTTATTGTTTTTAATGATAATTAGCGTATCTATTATAATTATATTAAGAAGATTCCTTCATAATTAAAAGAGAAAACTAATTCTAGGTGACTTTTTATTTTATTAATATCAAATAAGGTATCTATCATAATTATATTAAGAAAAATCCTACATAACTAAAAAAAAAGCAATTCTACGTGATATTTTTTCTCTTTTTACTCATTTTTTTTCTCTCTACAAAACTCTCTTTTATATAAAGGTATAGATGGATATAGATTCATCGAGTAGAAATAAAAGAAGGTGTTAATCTTTTTTTTTTTAATTTATTGCAAAGGTCAAATTTATTTATTTATTTATGTATGCTTATATGAGACATGTCTACAATTAATGCATATTTCAAACATAAAATAAAAGTCATAACTAATGTGAGTTCACGATATACTAGTGTTCTAAAAATCGTTAGGCGGCTGCTAGGCGTCAGGTCAGCGCCTAGGTGGGGCCTAGAATTTGAGAATAAACACCCTAATTTACAACATTTTATTCAACAATTTAATAGTTCAACATACTACCTGCTACATAATAAAGTATGGCAATTCAAAACTAAATGTAATAATCACAAGTTACAATTCACAAGTTTAAAGCTATTGTTCGATTTAAAGTTCAAAACAATATAAATTCATAAGTTCATTAATCAATAAAATACCATAACATATATTACAAAATCAAAATAATCAAAAAAATAAGCCAAAAAATGACGTCATTTCAGGCCATAAAAATTAGAAAAAAAAAATGGTCTGGCGCCTGGAACGCTCGACAAGTTCTTTGGCCAATTTTTGAAAATCTTAGGTAAATTGGTGTCGCCTAACGCCTGAGCGGCGCCTAGATAGGCGCGTAGGACGATTTTTAGAAAAGAGCGATATACTATGAACTCACACGTATAGGACGTGAGTTGGCTACTGGGTTACTGTGAAATTGTCAAATTATCTTTCAAAACTTTAACAAAAAATTGTGGTCTTACATATGTGCCGCTTTTCCAACCTGGCCCACGTGGTCCACCAACACTTCCAGCATGTCAAGCAAATTAATATATAATGAATTATAGAATTGCAACTAACATAATTGAACATGAATTTCCCAACATATAATTGCCACGAACACCAATGAATTTCCCAACATAATTATTAATTTATTAAAATTAATGTTTAAATATATTTGTAAATCCTAAAGCATTTTACAATTTGTAAAAGACCCTTCTAATTTGTAAAAGATTCTAATCTGTGGTAAATTAACATTAATTAATTTAAATATAGTTAAAGTGAACATGATACTAATATCACTTGGTGGGTTGACAGTTGGGACTTTCAATCCTCGCATCTTGTAATAAACAAATAAAGTGCCTATGAAGCACATAATATTTATACGAAGATGACGTACTCGTACAAGGTACTTATCGGATACGACACTTTTGCGAATATGTATTAAAACGTACTCATAAAGTGTCAGAGTTTTAGATAAAATTTTGATCGCTTCGACTCCTGAATTTAATAAATAAAACATAATAAGAATTTTAGTTCATCTAAATATGAAACCACATATTGAGAGTATAGTAAAAATATTTATAGATTTCAAGAAAAAAATAAAATATTTTTTTATTGTATAAATAATTTACTTATTTTATGTGTTTTTAAAACTTATCACATTTGAAATTTAAATATTTATGAATTTTCAATTAATACTACTATATTTCAATAATATATATTATGTATATATCTACCGTAATCGTATCCTTAAAATTTCAACAAATAACATATTTTTGTACCCGTATCGTATCGTACCAGTGTCCCGTACCCATATTAGTGTTTAGCATTAACAATTACCCTTGTCTTTGCGTTGTGCACATTTTCATTCAAATCTCAAACATATATTCCAAATTTTGACAATGACACTGACAGGCACAGCACCCGCAAGAATGTGGAATTATTTAAATTTTTTAATCTCATCGTACACAAATCATTTCTTTAATTAAATATATAATATTTTAATTGTCTAGAAAGTACTTAGATGACACCATCATGATTAAACCCTTTTCGTGATTAACTTTATAAATTGCAACCATGCATTAATCAACCTGATTCGGTTCTTTATAATATTATTTCCTAGTCATCCTTCCGGGTCCAATTTTATGTAAGTTCAAACTTCGTTATCAGAAGAGATAATAGCATTGCTATTACAAGAATGTCATTTTCGTGTTTGTTTTAGTGAAGTAATTGAAATTGTTGTTTTTATACAAACAACAACAATAAAGAATATTAATACACTATATGAAAACTAACCATATAAAACCATATCCGATTTTATATTTATAGCACAATATATATGGTTAAATATAAGAACAAACCACAATCCGATAACCTCTCCTACTTGGAAATTGGAATTGAATGGAAATTGGAATTGGATTTCATCTTGAAAATTGAGATCATATCAAGTAGTATCAATGTATATTTAACGCGTACAAAATATTAAAAATATAAAACTAAAATATTAGAGAACTATTTATATTTATGTGGTTAAAATAAAAGACCTTGAGTTCGTGTGTGGTTATCAAAATACTTGCGGAGAAATAGAAGTTCAAAGTAAAAATATTAAATAAAGGCGAAAACAAACATAAACATAAGTAAAGTAAATTGCGAAGGGAAACGTTCCACCCCCTCAAATAATCTTTGTATAGTGTGTACCAGACTTGCACGGATATTTTTACGAGAATGTCGTACTCGCACCGAATATTTACCGGATATGACACTTCTGCGCACACGTATCAATACGTACCATAAAGTGTCAGTGTTTTAAAGAAATTTTGACCGTCTCAACTCCTGGATTTAATGAATAAAACGTAATAAGAATTTTAATTCATCCTAATATGAAACCACAAATTGTGAGAGATAGTACAAATAGTTCAGGAAAGAAATAAAATATTTTTTTTATTGTTTAAATAATTTACTTGTTTCATGTATTTCTTAAACCTATCACATTTGTAATTTAAATATTTATGAAATTTTAGTTTTTTTAGTTAATACAACTATATTTCAATATATATATATATATATATATATATATATATATCTACCATACCCGTATCCTTAAAATTTCAACACATGACGTATCTGCGTACCCGTATCGTATCGTATCAGTGTCACGTACTCGTATCAGTGCTTCATAGGTGTGTACATATTGTACAACTTGAAATTATACTAATATAGCCCAATTCTAAATTTGCAAAACTATATGCACTATAATTAATTTTATGGATTCGATTAGATTCTTATAAAATTCTATGAAGCTATATTATAGAATTATGTGTATTTTAATAGAATTCGTTAATGCATTAAAATTATTTTAATTCTTTATTGTAACTTAGGAGAATATACAAATTGCAATAATAAA
>BMAC01000001.1:1936715-1971317 GCA_014905375.1 Phtheirospermum japonicum | reverse complement strand
TATATATATATATATATATATATATATATATATATATATATTAATATATTATCTATAATATATATATAATTATTATATATAATTTGGTCGGTTCGTTTTTTTCGGGTTTTTTGGTGGTCAAACCAAACCGTCAGTTGAAAAACCGAACCGAATTATACTATTCGGTCGGTTTTTTCGGTCGGTTCCGGTTTTGGTCGAATTTTGCACACCCCTAGCCTGCAACTATTTCCTCCACATAAAATGCTTCTTCAAAAATCCCAAGAAATTAAAATTTATAATATTATTTATAAATATAGGAAATGACTACGGTGCCGTGAAGGCACCATACCCCCACCCCCTCCTGCATTTACAGTCATTAATTTTTTAAATATGAAAAGACTAAGTTTAATCTGATGGTTATCATTAATTGAGAAATGGTGCATTCACGGCACCGTAGATGTTCCCATATATATATAATAGTTTTATATCATATTTATAAATTTAGATTATATTTATGAATAATGATATTATAAATATATATTTTAATTGTAAATATATTATTATTTGTATATATAATTAATTATAAATATATATTATTTATAAATATATAAATATATAATAATTTATATTATATTTATCAATATCGATTATATTTATGAATAATGATATTATAAAATATATAATATTATTATAAATATACATTATATATATATCTATTATTTATAAATATAAAATTATATTATATTTATAAATGTATATTATTATTAAATTAAATTTATAATTAAATATTTAATTATATATATTATCCTATATTTATAAACTATTAATATAATTATATATTTTATTTCATAAATAACTAATTATATTATAAATATATAATATTATTTTAAAATGTATTATAATTATAATATTATATATTTATATTTTTAAATTTATTTTATATCTCTTTAATATATATATATATATATATATATATATATATATATATATATATATATATATATATATATATTAATGACGGGTATTGGCCGTCAGCAAATTGCTGACGTCAGTATTATGCTTTGTTTTGTTTTAAATATTGCTGACGGCCTATGTCCGTCAGCATTCCGTCTGTATATGTTGACGGCTTGTTGTCCGTCAGTATATCCCGATCTTTTTGTAGTGTATGTAATATCTTTGCTGACGGCGTATGCCCATCAGTATAGTGACTCGTTAGCAATCCGTCAGTATATATGCTGACGGCCTGTATCCCAGTTTTTTTGTAGTGTATGTAATATCTTTTTAATTATATATATATATGTGTGTGTGTGTGTGTGTGTGTAAATATTTATTATTTAAATTTTAATATGAATAAAAAAAGTGGATTCCATAAGATTTTGAGGGTTAAATGCAAGAATTTGGTATGAATTGTGTAAGTATATTTGTAACTTATAAAATTTAATAATATTCCATTGGAATTCATCATTTGATGAAATCCACAAGATTCCACAATAAACTGAGGATGGTTGAATTCTACAGAATCTATAGAATTTCAAGTTGATGACATTAGAATTTAATGAAATCTACATAATTCTAAATCGAGAATATTTAGAAATGTAATTAATTTTAAGTTTCACTCAATTTTACATCGAGGACACCCTAAAAGATGCATCCCAAACACCTTAAAATAACAAGCATTAAGGTTCACTATCCCAAATATGCTAATTAGAACATATAGACTGTAATTTGAATCTAAATATACAAAATAAAACAAAAAAAAAAGTAATCGAGTTTGGTGAAATACACGTGTATACAAAGACTTCAACTGACGTACAATGAGACCATATGACCTACTTATATACAAGTAAGTCGGTCTAGTGACTGACTTACAATATCTTAGTTGAATCCTCATATAATTTTGTTTCCTTGTGCAAAATTAGGGATTCTTATCCTTTAATCTTTTATATGTTTTTTTTTCCTTTTATCATTCTTTTAGTACTTTTTTTTTATCATTCTTTTAGTACTTGTTCATATACCTTGTAATTGTTCATCACATAATATACAAAATATACGTTCCTTCACTTTTTCTTCATCATTCACTTATTTTTCCATAGAGATTTTTCATGCCACCAGAGAGGTAAGGTTCTACATCGAGTTATGTTGTAGACATGAGTGAAGAGAAATTAAAGAAGACCATGGACAATGTCTCAGATCCGCTTGTGCTTCACCATTTCGACCATCCCAAGTTTGTTCTAGTGTCTGAAGTTCTTGAAGGTAACAACTACGGACAATGGAGCCATTTTATGAGGCTCACTTTAAGTGCCCAAAACAAGCTTAGATTCATCAGTGGAGAAGTGAAGATGCTGATACGCACAAATGCTAAGTTTCTGCTATAGAAACGATGCAACTACATATCTTGGATCCTAAATTCTATAAGTACTAATATTGTTGGGGGCATTATTTATGCAAAAACCATAAGAGATGTATGGAATGCTTCATGAATTTTTTTCACAAGGAAGAATTCTCGAATTTGCCAATTTTGACAAGAAATCTCAGAACTACGACAGGGACACCAATCTGTTTCTGTTTACTACACTAAGATGAAAGAGATTTGGGATGAATTAACTTCTTACCATGACCCAATTGCTTGTATTCCTGGAGGTATTAAGTCTCTAATTGAACGAGAAGAGCAGTTAAAGGTTATGCAATTCTTGATGGGACTGAACGGTTCTTTCTCTACTACCCGTCTTACAACTCTTATGATGAGTCCACTCTAAGATACCTAAAGAGTGGATCCCTTGTTTATAAAACAATAAAGGAAAGTCGATGTGGCATTAAAGCAGGATAATGATAGTTCTCATGCTAGCTATCACTCTACAATGACTAAAACAATGAACCGAGTTACAACTAACATAAAGAAGCACCGTACTCACTATAATACCGAGAACCATAACATCGAAAGATGCTTCTTCCTTCATGGATTTCCACCGGGACACAAGTTCCATGGAAAAGACATCAAACCAAAGAGGAAGGGGCTAATAACACACAAACCACCATAACTGAAAGTTCCCAAGGAGATAAACTAATCGCCTTGACTGCAAGTGAATATGATCGCTTTATGGAACTTATTAGGGTTATTATGGTCTTTTGTAAAAAGTGAACAAGTTAGTTGTCAGTCAAAGTTGTTAGAGTCAGTTAGCTACAAAGTAGGGATTAGTTAGTTAACTTAGCCACTAAGCTAAGAACAACTTATATATAAACAAACAAGCTGGAGAATTACAAATTAAGTTTTGTAATGATAATAATAATTTCTCTAAACTCCTCATTCGTTTCAATATGGTACCAGAGCTATTAAGCTCGCGCTCATTTTTTCAGCTCGCTAGCCTTCTCTCTTCAGCTCGCGAGCTCACGTTTTTTTCTTCTCTGGTGATTCTCTGGCGTAATTTTTTCTTCTTCGATCCTAGTTTTCATGGTGGTGACACAACTGATGGCCAATTTAGGGCAATTTCCACCGCTCACTCTGCGTCTCGATCTAAACAATTTTAATTACTGAAAATTACAAGTTCTATCTACTGTACGAGCATATGGATATGAAGATATGCTCATAGGACATAATTTAGCTACGCCGCATTTTCTATCCTCTACCTCCGGTAATTCACTGGATCTGCCAGTGGAAAATCCATCTTATCCACAATGGATTCACAAGGACCAACTACTGCTCAGCTGGCTTATCTCATCATTAACTGAGTTGATGCTAGGTCACGTCACTCGCTATTAGACTGCGTCAGAGATTTGGCAGGTTTTAACTCGTCTTTTTCAATCTTATTCAAAATCCAGTGTTTTGTAACTCCGTTTTATGCTTCACACCCTAAAAAGGGGGGATTTAAGTGTTGATGCCTTCATATTAAAAATGAGAGGCATAACTGATGAATTGTTAGCCATAGGTGTTATAATCTCTGACGAGGAGCTAGCTTTGTATGTGTTAGGAGGCCTTGGACTTGAATATGAATATGTAGTTGTTAATCTCACATCCAAAATTGAGGCACTCATAATTCAGGATGTTCAATATGCATTGTAAACACATGAGATGCACATTCAAAATCAAAATACACATCAAACTGTTGCTCTCCATGCCTCCTCCAGTTCAGGAATATATCAGTTGAAAATCCAACAACACATATTTCTTTCAGTCGAGGTGGATATACAGGAATAAGAGGAGATCGCTATGCTAGTGGCCGTGACAGAGGTAGATCAGGTAGATTCTCTAATTCTAGATCCCGAATTTCATGTCAACTATGTGGGAAGTCGAATCATGTAGCTCTCAAGTGTTTCAGAAGGTTTGATGTAAAATTTCAAGGACCAGATCACACTCAACAGTCAAACTTCAATTCTCAACAAAGCGCAGCCATTTCTCCTCATGCACTGGTTGGTCAACACACAAGATGATAAACCGATGTAATAATTTCCCAGGTCATGATGGTTCTTGGTATTTTGACAGTTGCGCCTCTACACATGTCACAACTTATTTGGAGAACTTGTCACTTTAGTCAGTTCCATATCAAGGATCAGAAAGACTTGTTGTTGGTAATGGTTCTTCCCTTCCCATAGCTCGCATTGGATCATCTCATATACTTAGCACCACAAATTCTCAAAAGGTTCTTCTTAAAAATGTTCTGTTTATACCTAATATCACAAAAAACCTCCTACGCATATCTCAAATAACCAATGACAATATTGTTCTAATTGAGTTTTTTCATAACTGTTTCTATGTCAAGGACAAGAACACTTCTCAAATCTTACTGACAGGAAAGCTTAGAGATGGCCTCTATCAGTTGGATTTATCTCATTTACCCCACTCAAGAAAACAAAAATCCTCTGCTGCTCTCACACATCCTTCAAAAGATGCTCATCCAACTCAAGCTGCTGCTTATCCTTTTCAAGCTGCTGCTTATCCTTTTCAAGCTGCTTATCAAGTTCAAGTTCAAAGCCCAAGTATCAACACCTGGCATAGAAAATTAGGACATCTATGTAGCACAGTTTTAAATTCAGTACTCAAACTTGTTGGAGTTTCTGCAATTCCTAATAATGTAGATTTCTGTGATGCTTGTAAACTTTGCAAGCTTCATTAAAAATAATTTGCAAGTCAACCTACTAAAACTAGTGCTCCTTCTCAACTTGTACACACTGATGTATGGGGTCCCTCTCATGTACAATATGTTGATGGATTTACATACTACATTCACTTCATTGATGATTACACTAGATATACATGGATCTTTCCACTCAAGCATAAGTCAGAAACCCTAAACATTTTAAAAAAATTCAATAGTTTCATAGAAAGACAATTTGACACACACACAAAAAAAAAAAAAAAAAGCATTCAGAGTGACTGGGGTGGTGAGTATAGAGCCTGTCTCTTATACACATCTAGATGTGTATAAGAGACAGGGTGAGTATAGAGCTCTTGTTCCACTTCTGACCCAACTAGAAATCAAATTTCAACATCCTTGTCCTCATACACATCAACAAAATGGCTGGGCTGAGAGAAAATATTTACATATTGTGTAAGTAGGTCTGTCTTTTCTTTCTCAAGCTACAATGCCTTTAAAATACTAGTGGGTGCTTTTTCCTCACCAGTCTATGTTATGAACAGAACACCTATTCCTGTTCTAAAATCACAGTCACCATATCAGAAATTATTTGGCTCTATTCCTGACTACAAGCTCCTCAAGGTCTTTGGGTCCACAAACTTTCCATATCTCAGACCTTATAACAATAAAAAGTTTCTGATTAGATCCTCCAAGTGCATTTTTCCAGGGTATAGCTCTGTTCAAAAGGAATACAAATGATTAAGCTCTTCAGGAAGAATTTACATATCTGCTACAGTAGAGTTCAATGAAAATGAGTTCCCTTACACTCAATTCTTTACAACTACAAAGCCCTGCAACACATCAATGCCATCTACCAGCTCGCGAGCTCAATTTTTCAGCTCGCCAGCACATTTCTTCAGCTCGCATACTGAACCAACAGAACTGGACTCATCATCTCAATCTACATCTTCACCAGCCCATTAACCAGTCACAGGAAACTCACCATCCACTCCAATCATCAAATCAATCTCACTCAGTTATAAATCTCGTCATTGACCTAACCATAACACCTTCAACATCCCAAACTATCCCCACACAATAACATCCTCCTCCTCCTAGTCATCTTATGGTAACTAGTTCAAAAGCAGGAATTTACAAACCTAAGGTCCTCACTTCCTATCCATCTCCAACTCTTCTAGAACCTTTTACTGTCTCAGAGGCTCTCTATGATCCCAAATGGAAACAATATGAAGGATGAATTCACTACTCTCATGACAAGTAACACCCGGACCCTTGTCCCTTTTAGACTAGATCTACATGTGATCTCAAACAAATGGATTTTCAGAATCAAACAGAAAGCTGATGGTTCAAGGCTGAAAATTTTTATATGTGTCAACCAGAGGGTTTTGTCAACTCTTCAAATCCAACAACAGTGTGCAAACTCAACAAGGCTGTCTATGCTATCAAACAGGCACCAAGGGCATGTTTCACCAAGCCAAAGCAGTTTCTTCTGTCAATCGATTTTCAAATATCAAAGTCTGACTCCTCTCTGTTCTTCAGCAGGAATGATGGCAAATTACTACTTGTCCTGATTTATGTTGATGATATACTGATCACAGGTGAAGACTCATCAAGTATCACTCAGGTTATCAAACTGTTAGGATCCAAGTTTACTCTCAAAACACTTGGCGAGGTCAATTACTTCTTAGGACTGGAGCCAAATAGAATTAAAAATAGTATAACTCTTACATAGTCAAAATACCCGTATGAGTTACTAGCTAAAACTCACTTGTTACACTGTAAACCTACCTCTACAGCAGCCAAACTACATCTCCAAGATAGTGCTCCTTTTCAAAATCAAACATTGTACAGAAGTATAATAGGTTCTCTTTAATATCTCACTCTCATAAGGCCTGATATATCATTTGCAGTCAACAAGCTATCACAATTCCTACATGAACCTACTATAAATCATTGGACAGCCTATAAACACTTGTTAAGATATCTCAAAGGATCTTTTGCAACTGGAATTCATTTTACACCTGTTTTTAGACTTGCTCTTGAAGGTTTCTCAGATGCAGATTCGGCAAGCAATATTGATGACAGAAGAAGTACAGGTGGACATTGTGTGTTACTTGGTAAAATCATACTGAACTGGAGCCCCAAGAAGCAAAATGTTGTGTCTAGGTCAAGTGCTAAATTAGAATATAAGGCATTAGCCGACACAGCATCTGATCTTATCTGGCTAAAGCATCTGTTTGTTGAACTAGGTTTACATTTACAGTCATGTTCAGTTATATGGTGTGATAATCAAAGTGCAGCAGCTAGGGGTGTAAATGAGCCAAACAGTTCGTGAGCTATTCGCTACCCGACTCGATAAAAGCTCGCTCGGGCTCATTTAAAAAGGCTCGTTTAATAAACGAGCAAACTCTAGATTCATGGTATTCGGCTCGTTAGCTCGTGAGCGGGTTCGTTAGTGAGTTCCAGAGTGAGTTCGTTATTAAACTCATATAAATTAAAATAATAATTTGGTTTTAATTATAATTTTTATACTTGTTCATATGAAAAGTATAAAAATATATATATAAATTTATTGTTTACGTATCTTAGTAGGTGTATTATATACTTAATTATTTTGTTTTAGTTTTATAATAAAATTTTAATTAATAATTAATATCTTTTGAACTCGTTTAGACTCGATTAAACTCGAAAAAGCTCGCGAGCCATCGATATGTTTGTTAAAAAAAGCTCGAGCTCGAACTCGATAATAAACGTGCAAGCTTAAACTCTCTAAACTCGACTCGGCTCGGCTCGTTTATAGCCCTAGCGGCAGCTCTTGCTTCAATTCCAGTCTTTCATTCGAGGACAAAACACATTGAAATCGATGTTCACTTCGTTAAGGAAAAAGTGTTTGCCAAACAACTTTATGTCAGATATGTTCTAACACAAGAGCAACCAACTGATCTATTTACCAAACCACTCAACCATATCAAACTCTAGACCTTGTGTAAAAAGCTTCCACTTGGACGAACTATCACAACCATCTCTGCTCCAGGATGAAAGACTCATTTTCTTCAGCTCGCCAGCACATTTCTTCAGCTCGCAAGATTTTCTCAGCTCTCCAGCACACTTCTTTAGCTCGCAGCGTTATGTCTTTAGCTCGTGAGCTCGCAAGGTTTTCTCAGCTCGCAAGTACATTTCTTCAGTTCGCAGTATTATGTCTTCAGATCGCGAGCTCGCAGGATTCTTTTTAGCTCGCAGGATTTTTTTTGAGCTCGCAAGATCGCGAGCATCCTGTTTAGCTTGCAAGCTTACTTTTGACAACTCGCGAGCACATTGATCCTCAGCTCGTGCAACCATCTCGTCAGCCCACAAACAGCTTGGAAAATCTATCACGACCATCTTTGCTCCATGTTGAAGGGGACGTATTAGGGTTATTATGATCTTTTGTAATAAGTCAACAAGTTAGTTGTCAATCAAAGTTGTTAGAGTCAGTTAGCTACAAAGTAGGGATTAGTTAGCTAACTTAGCCACCAAGCTAAGAATAATTTGTATATAAACGGGTTGGGTTCAAATGGAACCATGTCAATATATGCGAACCTAGGGACCAATCCTGACCATTAGATTGGATAATCTCGATGGTTGAGAACATGACACGTCAGCTGGGTAATTATGGAAAATATTGAATTAATCTAATTAAAAGGGTATTTTGGACAAATATCAGCATTTCGAAAAAAGCACTGCATTGCTCTCTAGAAAGCACATGGGTAAAAAAAGCACTACGACTGTGTACAAAAAAGTATCACAAATTTCATTTTTATAAATAAATGTAATTAAATTTAAAAACTGAATATTAAAAGCATCGCATGTGATTAATTTTAGCACTACATTACTTTGTAAAAAACATTGTTAAAAATACGATTAATAAAAAGTAGCAATGCTTTTCTTAATATTATTACACCGCTTTTTTACTACATTATCGCTGATTTTTTACTACATTATCACTGCATTATTACAGCCCCGAACTGACAAATCTCCGTCGAAAGTCACACAACCCGACCGCCACCCAATCCCAGTCACCAAACAACCATCAACCACCGGAACATCATCACCATCTCCATCGCCCATCAACACACCATCAACACCATGGACCAAAAAGCACTGCTCGAGTGAGAAGGGAGCACTTCATCGTCACCTTCATCAACACAGAAGGGAAACTAAAACAACATTAATTGATTTGTCACAAATAAACACACATACACATACACAAACCTCAAGTTTCTGGAAGCTCTTTGGCATTAGGGGCAGAAACAAAGATATGACGCTCAGAGGGCTTTATAAAGCCATCATCCACTGCTTTGTCAATGAAGGTCAGGAAGTAGTTGTAAAATCCATCAACATTTAGTAACCCCACCTAATCATGCTTTGAGGTTTTTACTCAAAAACCATTTCTTACAGGCTTATCATGGATGCCCAGTTGAGCCCATGTTATAACCTCCAACAACTCCTCCAGTGTGCCATATCCACCTGATTTAAAAACCATATTAACAAAAAAAAAATGGTACCTGGCAAAGCTATGAAGCAACCACGCAGCCGAATCGCCGCCTCGCCGGTTTCTGCCAGCCGCCGCTGCTTCGTGTTTCCCGGCCCGAATTTAAAAAGGGGCAAAACAATTCCCGAAGCCAAAACCCACATGGGACCGCCGTCGATTTCGGTGGATAAGGTAGACGCCTCGCCGATTTCTGCCAGCCGCCGCCGCCTTGCCAGCTCTTCACTAATCGCCGGCGACCGAGGAAGGGGGAAGGGGTTACCTTGAGGTCGCCGTTTTCGTCCAGCAGCAGATTCTCGGGCTTCAGATCCCGGTGGTAAACGCCGCGCGAGTGGCAGTAGTTGACGGCGGAGATCAATTGATGGCCTTGACCGCCACGCTCTGGCCGGTGCGGATGTCGCGGCCGTGGTACACCTTCGCGAAGGCTCCGCAGCCGAGAGCTTGCCGACCTCGTACTTCTTGAAGAGGACGCGGCTGGCCTCGCCGGCGGCCACGACGGTTCTCGGTGGCTTTCATGGTTCTGAGGCGGCGGATGGTAGGGTTGGGTTCAAGACGGCGGATTATTTTTGGGGAAAATTAGACTGATTACGAGGATTGGGTTCAAGGCAGTGGATTGTGGGCATTTATATTTATCTTGATTAGGATGATTTGAAAAATTACATAAAAGTCCTCCAACTTCCATATATGTAATTTAATTAATTTAAAAAATAGAAAAAACCTGGTCCACACATATTATTAGATTTACGGTTAGGATTGGTCCCTAGGTTCGCATATATTGACGTGGGTTCTATTTGAACCTAATCATATATATATATATATATATATATTATATATATATATATATATATATATATATTAAATGTGAACATTATTTTAAACAGGTCACACGAGTGCTCACATGCCATTATTTTGAGCAGGAGTCATCAGTAAGAGTTGAAAAGTCGGTTTTACCCCTTATATGTAAGCGTGCATGTCACATGAATGAGCTCCGACCAAAAGTTCCACCAAAATTGGGAGTTCAGGAAGTTAAGTGCAAAATTCGTACAGTTTATGAGCTAATTTGCACGAAAAAAAATTTAGCAGACGAAATGTCAAAATGACCATACATCTTCACTAAAATCAAATTATAGATATATTCTCCCATATCAATTATGGTATAAAAAAAAAATTCTGTTATTCTATTCCTATCAATTCTGATATGATTCCGATTCTCAACAATATCAATAACATTTGTGGACGATAAAAGATTAATTCAAACTTCTAAGATAAAATAAAATATGCGTGGATACATCTTTCGGGAAGGCACAATGCTCAAAACATAAAATCCTCAAAATTTGCACGTTGGATGTTTTAAAAATGTACTGGGAGTATACATATTTCCACTATCCCCAAATCCAATACATGCATAGTACACTACAAATGAGAAGCATGGAGGATTATTGTCTCCCAATTCACAAGTTTTATAAAACTCTCGAAGACAAATGACTACTATTTTGTAGACATGTTTATTGGGAAATGTGATTACAGATTTTTTGCATGGAGCATTTTTGCATTTACATAATCTCTCCAGCGGTCCAACCTTTCACAACTTATCACTTTAAATAAAAACCAAATATATATATATATATATATATATATATATATATATATATAAGTCTCTTTGAAGTGTCCGCTAAAGTCACTTTTTTTTTTTTCCAAAAAAAACATTAAAATAATTACTAATATGCTAAATAGTTATTAACAACAATAACAAGCAAAATAATCAGAAACAATCAATTACCTATATATTTATGAATTTAGTCCTACAAACTATACACGTTTACCCCAATTAATAATCCCTCTAAAAATAGGCCATCTAGGCTGGAATATCAGCAACATTTAATCAATTTTATGGGCAGCTTATTGTTCAAGAATGATTATTCATAGTCACTTTTGAACCTCAACATCGGATTGTGTGTGTTAGGCGTAAATATGAATATGATTATTCTGTTTGACTTTCATTATTAAATTTTATTGGCTATTTTGTTTCTCCGGCTATGTAACCGTTTTTGTGAAGTAAATAAGCAGAATAAAAATAAAATTGAAGTAGATGATATAAATACTGTCTTTCTAACTCAACTACATGTACAACTGTTGATGTAGCTGTTAAAAAATAAATAAATTAAATTTCATTTTACCAAACACTCACAATAGTGAGCATTAAATATGCAGAGAAATCCAACTCAGCACCAGAAAAAGGTAAGGTTGGCAGTGAGAAATTAGAGGGAAGGATTATGTTGTTTCTTTTAAGTGAAGCAATAAAGAGAGAGATTTAAAATGGGGTGCCCAGAAAATACCATAAAAGCTGTAACATGTCATTTTCAACAAAGGCTGGGCTGGGTGGTGCCAGTTTGGAGGGATCTATCCTTCCACACCCTTTTCTTACAACCCTAGCTAGGGTAATTCATTTTAAATTAAATTAAATAAAAAGATAAAATAAAATAGTAAATAAGTGAACCCCATGTTTTATTTATTTAACCATGAACAAATGAAAAAAAAATAAATAAAAAAAGAAAACATTATTGAGTTGGTATATTGTGTAATGTGTACAAAAACAGGAGCAGGCGAGGGGCAGTGTGTTGATATCACAGAGATCTTTAATCTCCTTTCTGACCCAAACACTGCTACCCTCATCACTGCCATTCATCCAGGCCTCTTATATTAGAGAGAGAAAAACAACACAACACAACACAACACACTGATGATGATGATGATGATGATGATGATGAGAGAGAAACAATTGTAGCTGTTGTTTTCAAAGGCAATAATTCCTCTTTTCTCCTTTCTTTCTCTGTATTTTCCCCTTTTTTTCACCTCCTTTTCGCACTTGTGTGTTCAGATAAGGGAATTCCTTTTTTTTTTTTTAATTTCAAGAAAATCACTGTTAAACTTCTTTATTTAGAGATTAATCCTGCTGATTTGCTTTAAAAAAAAAAAAAAAAACTTACTTCCCAGTTTATGTTTATTTATTTTTTTTAATTTATTGTTTGCAGATTATAGTTGGTACAGATTGCAGTTGTAGAGTAGAGTACATAGGCAGGCCATCATCAAAAGCTGTGTAAAAAAGTGAGTAATAAATAAAAGGATTTAGATGGGTTAGGCTACATACAACAACAACAGATACATACAGATATTTAGTAAGGTGATGGAATTTGGAAGTTTGAATGGCAGCAGAGACTTTTGGGAGAGGCACAAGACTCAAAAGCAGATTTTTTCAGAGAGATTATTATTATAATAATAATATTAAGAAGGAAAAAAACTCAAAGCCAAAAGCTGGAACAAGAAAATCAGAGGAACAAGGGCGTGAGTCTGGATCCTCACAGGAATCATCATCATCATCATCATCACTTTCAGCTTTATCAGAACCAAAACCATGGAGATGCTGCTGAGGAACAAGCAAACAACATTCATTCTCTAAAAGATCCCTCAACGGCGTCGTTTCAAGAACTCTTCCATCAAAACCAGCTCCTCTACTCTAGAAGGCTTGGACCACCAACAGCCGCCGCCGGAGCCCCCTCCCCCGCCCAAGAAACGGTCCTACTTCCCGTCTCCGCCGTCGTCCCTGGGGCCCGCCTCCGACGAACATGCGAGCCTGCGAGAAAAGATGCGCGAGACCAGCAGCAGCAGCTACCGGAACCCATCTCCGTCGAGGCTGGGCCTGAAGAGCAACAGCGGCCGCCCTCGTCGGCGAGATCGTGGAGGTGCAGGGCGGCCACATTGTGCGGTCCACCGGCAGAAAGGACCGGCACAGCAAGGTCTGCACGGCGAAGGGCCCCAGGGACCGCCGCGTCCGCCTCGCCGCCCACACCGCCATACAGTTCTACGACGTCCAGGACCGCCTCGGCTACGACCGCCCCAGCAAGGCCGTCGACTGGCTCATCAAGAAAGCCAAGGCCGCCATTGACGAGCTGGCCGAGCTCCCCGCCTGGCACCCCACCGCCTCCACGCCGAGCGCGCCGCCGCTTTCGAGCCGGAGAATGCTCGGAGAAATCCCGAACAAGAAAACCAGCAGCAGCAGCAGCACATGCACCAAGTGATCTCCGACATCTCTGCAGGTTCTTCGGGTAAGAGAGCAATGGCGATGCTCGGCGGCGGAAACGACCAGATTCCGAGCTTCCTTCCGCCGTCTCTGGACTCCGACGCCATCGCCGACACCATCAAGTCCTTCTTCCCGATGGCCGCCGCCGGCGAGGCTAGCTCCTCGGCTATGCAGTTTCACAATTTCTCAACCCACGATTTACTCTCCAGAGACGGTAACAACAACAACAACAGCCAAGATTTTGAGGCTCTCTTTGCAGTCTTTCCAAGATCCCATTTTCCACCACCACCACCACCACACTCCGCCGCACTCAAACCCTAGCCACCACCACTCTGAGCAAGCACGAACCCACGGACAACACGTTCTCCTGAGCGGCACTCCGCTAGGGTTTGGACGGCTGGCCACCCCCGCCTGAGCACCAGCTCCAGCGCCTCCCACCTTGGAATCCCGGCGGCGACACCACCACCACCACCTCCGCCGCCGCAACTGCAGGATTCTCATTCAACTCGCCGCCGCCGCAGCTGCTGGGCGGCGGCGGCTACCACAACCCGTATTTGACTAGTTCTTCACAGAGGGGACCCCTTCAGTCCAGTAACACACCTTCGCTTCGTGCTTGGATGGACTCATCATCCATCTCCGCCGCCGCCGACCACCACCCAGGAGCACCTCTGCCGGTATACTCCGGCGGCATCGGATATGCCTCCGGGTACGGTGGGTTCTCAGGGTTTCACATCCCGGCACGGATTCAAGGTGACGAAGAGGAGCACGATGGCTATTCCGACAAACCATCTTCTGCTTCCTCTGATTCTCGCCACTGAGTTTCTTTTTAACTCAACTATCATCAACTACAGGTAGTTTTTTTTTGTTACTTTGCCTCTGCAATTCAATGTTCTTTTTGTTTTGTTTTGTTTATTTCACAGTGAAAACCGGATTTTTATTTTTTATTAGCAGGACCATTAAAAAAAATTATTCAAATCAACGAAGAAGTTTGAGTGAGTTGCAGCTCGATGGCGAGACTTGGCTATCCGCGAGGCGATATAATTCTGATTTTAGTGTCAGTTTTTCTTTTTCCTCGATCTCGGTTTGCCGTTTTATGTTCGTTTTGTTTGAATGTTTATTTTAGTCGCTAGCTAGTTTCATGTGTTTCCATTGCTTGAATGAATGAGCTGAGTAGAGAGCTCTTTGACTGTTTTTTCAAGACATTTGGATTTGCTTCTGCTCTTTGTTTGTTAAGACTTTGTTAATTGTGTTTCTAATGTTTAATTAATTATTGCTTGCTGTGTTTGTTAATTGCTACTATTACTATGTCTTATTGGTTTTCATTGAGCTAATAATCTTGGATGTCAAAATCTTACGATACTAATTTCTGCTGACAACAATGAAATCTAAAATGAATGAGGGTTATTTTTTATTTTTTTATTTTTAGAAAATTACACATGGTTTATTTGGTTAGTAAACTTTGATTTTTAGTAACATAAGTTCATAATTATATTGTGATGTTCTGGTCTCAAAATAGTGAAATGTTGAAGTACCCGTTTTTTGACTAGAATCCAACCTGACTTAATTCCTTTGAGTATGTTTACAAATACTTAAGTGGGCAAAATTGTATAAGCTCGTATAGTATATAAATAGGCAGTGAAATAAATTTGGCATTAACACCAGGTTGGTAATTATTAGGGTAGCTGAATGAAAGGTTAAAATCATATTGGATTCAGCTGAATGAAGAAGATATTTTTTTTTTCTTTTTAATTTGTTTGAATGAAGAATTGAATGAAATAAATGTCATAAGGCTCAATTATAGAAAACAAACACCCTTTGAATACCACCAAAATTGGGTACACTACATTACTAATGGCCCTATCATCAATTTTCATGGTCCCCTACTCTAAAAAATGCCTCTTAAAAATCTCTTCCACACCTAGCTGGAAACACTACTTTCTATACCTTCTGCACATAAAAGAAACCCAAATAAATAAATAAGTATAATTACAATTAAAAACATTTTGGCTTCTATTGAGATGGCGACAAGTGCTTGTTGGTTGTTGGTGCTTTATGGCTTGAACATAATAACATGCAAGTCAAATGAATTGAGAAAAAAAACTTGTTTATTTAAAGTGCACAATATTGAGAAAAACATACTAACGCAGGATTCAAATTCACTCTCACAAGATTATTAGTTCTAAGAAACTTTAAAACCAAATCGAAAACGAGCTGCGCGATCACGCGGTGGCGACTTGGGAAACCCTAGACGTCTTTCTAGAATGCGTCGGTACTTTTCCATTACACGAAACCGGTTTAACAGCTTTTGTGGAGGCTGCTAAGTTCGAAACATCACTTGTCTTAGTGTTGTGCTTGGTTTCGACTTTCTTGACAAGGGAAGGTCTTGTTTGGTATCGATTTTCCCACGGACGAACGGCAACCCACCGCTCTTTCCAGCTCCATCCCCAGCTTTCTTTGCTTAGGTCATAGTATGACTGCCCAAAATACTGGTTCGTGCTCGCTCTCCACTGCCCAAAAAAAAAAAAGAAAAAGAAAAGTGATTTTACATATTTTATGATAAGAATCTATATATGTGTTTGACATGCCTGGTGAGAGAAGGCATAAGCCATAGCTCGTTCCCGTTTGGCCGCAGCCGCTTCTCTCTGTTGTATCCTATTAACAATCTCTTCCATGGTTTCAGGGCCACCACTCCATTCTGCCTGTTTTATCAAGAAAGACTGATTACTAATTGAAAGGCTCTATATTTATTTACGAAAATACCCTCGGGCTCGACTATCTTCGTACCTCTAGTTCATGGAGCTTAGCATCGAGTTTCAACTGGTTTTCGAGTTTCTTCTGCCTGGTCCGGCTATCGACAACCATGCCTAGCCATCGAGCTTTAATCTCAGCTTGGACCCTGCTCCAAAAATGGATGTGATGTAGAGCGGACGTTGCCTGGTTTTTCACGGAATGTCGTTCTTCTATCGCTCCCCGGAATCGAACGATTCCTTTTAGACGGCGCAAACCCTTTCTTGCCTGCCATGAGGACCTCAATGGATTTGTTATTGTGATGATAGTTTTGGTAAAAAACAACTTATAAGCTTCTAACATATTTGATGTCAAAACACTCATTTAAAAGGAGTTGACCTTTACCAACTGGACTAGATAGGGGCTGGAAAAATAATGCAATCAACCTGGATCGCGTATTGGATTGTCATTTGGAACCTCGATTTAATTCGGCCAATAAAAATATTTACCTAAGTCGTATAGAATTAAATGGCTGTCCTTGAGATAGGGTTTTACCATTTGCGATTTTACGTATGATCAGTGAGATTTAAATGCATATAAAATCACCACTATTGTTCAAATGCAAAATAAATCAAATATTTTCATGTTTGTTACTCTTTTCAAAACAAAGGCCAAGTAATTTTCTTCCGATCATAATTTCCACTTTAAATAGAAAGAAGAAATATTACCACACGTGAGATTTTTAGCACCGAGAATTTATTTATGCTTTATTTTGCAAAGAGTAATAACGGTAATGTTTTTTTATTTAACTAGAAAAGCTTGATTTTAATTTAATTTGCAACTTGAACAAAGGTAATAATTTTATATGCAATTAATCAATTAATCAGTATTAATTATACTTTAGTCTATCTAAAAAAGGTTATCGTTCTCGGACTTTATGTTAATGAAAAAATATTGTTTGAACAATTTGAACTCAAGCTAATCGAACAAATCGAATATGATCGTTAAATTAAACGAACACGACTGAATTTGAACTTTACAAAAAATTTACCAAACAAAATACAAATTTTCGATCAAATAATAAACAAGCAAACTCGAACATTTGTTCGAGTAATAGTTGAACTCGAACTCAAATCCTTAGGCTCGGTTTGTTAACAAGAGCTCAAGATGAGCTCTTGAGATTTTTTTTTTTTAGTCCGAGCTCCCTCCCCAATGATTAAATATGTATGTTTTGTATTTAATTTTTATTGAAACAAAGTGAAAATTATATTTCTATATATGCATGTTATACGTGATGAATATATATGAGTAGATTAATGTGATAAAGAGTATTGTACTATATTTAGTTAAGTTAAAATTGTATTGTGTATAATTAATATAACTTCACCGAGTAATGAATATAACTTATATGTACGATAATTATAAATCTACGTGCAATGAAACCGGATACACAACTATGCACTATGCACCCAAATGCAAAACTAGCCCGGATCAATGATAAGGTTGGATTGGTTCGTAATTTCATAGGCCCGAGACGAACCGGTCGACTGGGCTCCCATAATTCTGGTCCAAATATAATTCCAACTGAACTAACCCAATCTTGAGTCTGCCCATTTGCCACACATATAATATAATCCAGGCACCTCTTTTTTTTTTTTTATATGATAATGTACTTTATTTATTTATATACAACAAAACTCTAACTAACAAACGAGTTGTAAGTAAGTTACGTACCCTGTAAGCCCTATAGGCAGATTGGATAATTGTAGCAGCAACATATGGTGTTAGCTCCCTTAATTTCACTTTCTTTCTTGAAGTCCTATTCGAAATAATGCGGCCCTCGTTTGTGGAATGCTGCTTTGATTTTGATCCGTTTGATATTTTTGCAGAATGCTGCATAAATATATATATATGTTGTGCAATATTTTCATTTGAACCAAGAATATACCTAAATTCTTACCAAATATGTGCAAAGTGCTAATAGGATTTACCTCAAGTTGCTTTTGTTTGTTTCCCTTTGATCTCTTTAGGCTTATTATAGTCTTGAACCAACCACCTGAGCCCATGTCTGTTGGTTCTGAAAGCCCACTGCCTTTATCTGCCACCTGTACCAGTTTAAGCTTTTAAACGAGATTATATAGCTTATAGCCGGTTGTTGAGCCTTAAGTTTTTGGGCCATTAAATAAATTGATTGGTTTTATATATGTATATATATGTTTTCTTTAAATATGATCCAACCCAAATTTAATAGGGTCATTCGAAAGTTCAGCACAATCCATCATCGACCACATTGGTCTCTGTTTTCCTCCTCCAGGGATACTTTAATTTAATTAGTAAATTACTTGTGATTTTTAAATGTCTTATTTAAAAATATAGGTCCAATATATTTTCCACAATTTAATCCATTCACACTATTGTTGAATTTGTTTGTATAATAAATAAATTTGTCTATTTCAAAAAAAAAATAAAAATGACGATGATGATAATAAGAACACAAGTTTGACCACAATAATTAGGCACGTACAAATTGCAGAATCAAATATTTTGGAGACTTAAAAAACAGAGCACCATATAATAACTAGAACGAGAAAAACTTTTGAGTAAAAGGAATGTAAAAACAACAGAAATCTTGTCAAACAAATTAAAATAACAATTAATCAATGAGCCATTTTTTAAATTAAGAAAACAAGATCACAAATGAAATGTTTTTTAGACATTGCAGATTATATAGATAAATGAGCAAAAGTTTCTTACTTGATATTAATCCATCCAAAGTTTCATCGAGATCTTGTTGTGTGTGTTTGAAAGGAGAAATTGGGAATAAAAGGGACAGAGTGCACCACATTTGAGAGGAACATTGGAACTTGCTGGCTTTTAATTGGAATTGCAAATTGACAAACCAACTGAAAGAGACTGTGATACTTGATCTCCTTCTGAAAGCTCAACAAATCATAAAATTTAAATTAAACGCTGAAATTTCTGGTAACATCTTAAGATCAATAATAAAATAATATAAAAATTCCTAGATCCCCGACCATAAAAATGATAAAAGTATAAAAACAGGTGAAACGTTTTTAAATAATAAAAAAAAGGTTTGGTATGTATTAACAAAAGATAACACGCGAATATGAAAAAAGGATAATAGTATTAAAAATAATAATAAGACTGTTTTAATTTATAAAACAAAAATCAAAAATCAAGAAAATTTTAAATAAAAAATTGGTCCCGGCGGGGCTCGAACCCGCGACCTTCGGCTCATAAGACCAACGCTCTAACCAACTGAGCTACGGGACCTTGTTGCTGTATATTTTCTTAATTTCAATTATTAACAAAAACTATAAGGACAAACCAATGATATAAATCGAGACCGGGTCCATATTTTGCTGGATTCATAAGCGCTCAAGATGTTTTAAATAAAATAATTATGAGATCCTTCATTATTATGGTCTTTGCCGAATTGTTTTTTTTCTTATCAGCTACTACAAGATTATTATTACAATCATCGATAAACAAATTAGGAACATATATTTTTTAAAGTATTTTACATAGACTTGAACAAATATCCTAATTACTCATGAATTCACGTAAACTCTCTGTTAGCATTAGTGGAATTCGAATAATAACTTTTAGCGAGAAATTTCATTGTCATATATCCAGTTACTTACATATATGTGAGAAGTATTTAATATTTTCCTTAGCACGCATTTACTTCAAAAAAATATGATGCGCACTTTAGCCCTTAGTATATTTGGAACCACTGCGCTCTTTTTGCAAACATGGTTAATTTAGGGAGAAAAAACTGCAGAGGGACAAAGATGTTCTAATAAATTAAGGTCGAGAACAACGTCTCAACGAGCAAGATAAATTAAAGATTATTATATTATTATTGACCATAAATACAAATATAAATTATTTTTACCCACTCGACATCATTTTTTTTTTCTCTAACTATAATTTGAATTAATTTATCAAAAATATCACATGTAAAACCATCTCAATCTCTCTCCTCCCCATGTCACCCATGTCCCCCTCTCCCACTCAAACACAAATTTCCGGCGTTAATTTCGTCCATTTCCGATGTTAGTTTAAGTTGAGATTTTTACCATTGATTTATGTTATCATTTCTAATTTATCTGAAAATTTTCAAGTCAATCTGAGTCTGTTTGCCCTATTGAATAGCAAGTCAAAGTTTTATTTTCATATAAAAATTAGAAACTTTCAACATCATTTTCAGTTATCTCCCACGTTTGTTTAATCTAAAAATTTTACAATTGGTTTCTGTTGTTATTTTGAGTCTACTGCAAACTTTCAAATCAATCGGAATTCATTTGACTTATTGAATGACCACCCAAAATTTTGATTTTTATGATTTTTGACACACACACAAAACTTTCGGCATTGATTCCGGCCATCTCCAGCGTTCGTATAATATGAAGTATTATCATTGATTTAGGTTTTTAATTAGAACCTACCTGCAGAAATTCGAGTTAACCGTAGTTCGTTTGCCCGTTGAATTGCTAGTTAAGTTTTTTATTTTCACAATTTTTACACAAAAAATCTAAAATTTGACGTCAACTGCGACGTCCGTTTAATTTGAATTTTTTTCCCATTGATTTATGTTATCATTTTAAATCTACATGCAAAATTTCAGGACAATAAAGTTTCAATTTTCAACCTTTTTTTCAAAAAAAACCCAGCAAACTCCCGACGTCAATTTCGTCCCGTTCTAACGTCCGTTTAACATGAAATCTATCTCATTGAGTTCATGTTATTATTTTGAGTCAACTCGTATATCCTCGCCACCGTTCTCGATGAGCAACCGGCTAGATCTACAACAAGTTCGATGCCCAATGATAAGATTAATACAACTGTAATCTAGAAATTAACATAGCCGATAATAAATAATTATCAAAACCAATAATATTAAAATTAGCGCATATAGTAATGTAATCTAAAATTACAACAACCGATAATAAATTACAACTACCAACAGTAATAAGATTACCATGTAATCTAAAATTCTCACCACTAATAATACTAGAATTATTGCATACAATATTATTACCAGTTGCCATAAAATTATCACAACCATTAATCTAAAACACAAAAATATAATTGTGTGTGTGCGCGCCAAACCAAACCATCTTACCGATTCATTTTCTGATTGTTCTACAATTTCTATAATTATACTTTAATAAACTAACATATATGATATATCAACAACAAACCAAAAAAATACGATGAAAAGAGAGGGAAATGGCCAAAGTTTTATATTCTGAAACACGAACAACCATAGTTTAATCTCACATTTAGTACTAAAAGCCCAATAGACCAACAACTTAAACAAGAATTCATGAAATGCTACCGTGCATAATTTATTAAACTATAGTGCAGACCTTATTGCATAGTTGTGCACAATACTATACATACTGGTGCACAAATTAGTTTTCAACATTAAGAAAAGTAAAAATACGAAAATAATAATAAGGGTTGGTCTTGAAATCTGTAAATTGATTTCTTTTTTACTTCCTTGCTCAAATCACCTACAAATTACAATGTGCAAATAAATGATTATTAAAATCAAAAAATAATTTTACAATATTAGGAGAAAACAACTTTCAAGGGTGATAATTGTGCATTTTTCTATTGAATATTGTGGAATATCAAGGTCACAATTGTGCATACCTCATTAGTGTGCATGTATTCCCCTCTGGTTCTCTTTCATTGACTTTTGTTGGCCACTCATTTTCCAAGTTTCAAAACCAACCACTGAGGCATAAGATTTGTAAAACTATATAACATCATCCAAGCTTGTGAATCTCTGATTAATATAAATGTTAATGACATATTCACATGTCGGTACGTAATATATTATAGAGTTAGGTGTCATGACCATCCTTTGTCGAATAAGCTCATAATTGTGTGAAGAACATTCGATATCACATGCACAATTTTTTCATAAAAGTCAATGCACAAAACATAACACTCACCACGGATAACGCGACAAAAAAATATTTGAAACTTCATAACATGTGCACAATTTATTACGCTATTGTGTCCAAGTTAATACATTACTGTGACCATATTGACACTTGTCCACAAACCACATTAAACATACATCAACTAAAATGACATCAAACGATAGTGGCATAGAACTGTTAAACCATATTGGACTAACTATGCACAATTTAATGCATTATTTTGCACATAATGAAACATAAATGTGCACAAACCACATAACACTATTGTGCATTTCTATTAATAGTTGTATGTTTATATTTCATTTTCCAAATCAATGATCAATTGATGGCAACAAGTTTCGTGACTGGCATCTAAAATAAAAAGTTAAAAAATCCAAAACTAGCCTCCAAAATCAAATTCCAAATATCAGATGAACTGCCATAATTTAAAAAGGAATATTACCCGATTCATCCTCGATCAAAGCCATTGAGGTGAAAACAAAATCAAAACTCATAGAAATCAGGAAAAAAATCAAGCAGGGCCATCTAAAATCGAAGTGAGTAGAAATCAAACCATTTCCAACAAGTAAGGGCCCTCAAATTATCGAAACTCGTAGAAACCAGACAAAATCGAACAAGAATTGCTCACCAAAATCTAAAGGTGCGTTGATTTTTAATCCCCCTGAAATCGAACAGGAATGTGCCTCCAAAATCAGCTAATTATAGTAGTTTTGAAGAAAACGAACAAGGTTTTCTTGAAAAAGTTTGATGAAGTTTTTTTATGGTTATTGATCGGTGGTGATGAAGATTATGGCTATTTCCTGGGGATTTTCTCTCTAATTGTGATTCCCACATGCCGTACTATACTGGGTATATTGATAGTTTTAAGTTTTTTTTTTTAATTCGTTTTATTAAATTAGATCCATTAGGTTAGATTAATTATAATGGTTAGGATTTATTATAATTTCTCAGATACAAACCCATTCTCATCAAAGCCATTTTGTACAAATAGTATTGCTCCATATGTTTGTACAAGTATGATGTGATTTTAAGGTTAAAATAACCCTACATATTGCTTCATATATTTCTACAAGTAGTATTTTTAATTGGATTTTTAAGGATCGCATAAGTAGTATTTTTAATCGATTTTTTAAATCATGTCATGTAATAATTTGAAAGTTTAATTTATCAACTTTTTAATATTATTTTTATGTTGATAATATAATAAATAAGTTGTTACACTAATTTAAACCAAAGTAGAATAAGGTAAAAGTTAAAATAATAAATTGAAGATACTGAAGAATTAAGCATTATATTGAAAATGGTTAATAAAACTATTATTAATCTTAAATTTGTAGTTTATAATTATGAAATACTTCCTTGTACACAATATTCGTAGGGTTTTTTTCAACGTTTATTTTCATCATCGCAAATCAAGATTTTTAAACCTGTTCGGTTGGTCACCCTTGATATCGCAACATACAGTTGACCATGACTGAAAATAGGTTTAGTTCAAGAAAAGTCCAACGTGGGATAGACATTGGCCTTGACTTTTATTAATTGTCATTTCATATGACCAAATAATTGAAAATTGCCTTCGTTGAAACATAAAAGGCAACCTAGAATCTGATGGTGTTACGGTCATTCGTGGGATGAGTACTAATTCACTAGTGTTGCTTCCTTGGAGAATTGTTGCCTCCAAAATATGACCACCCAGATTCGTAACAACCAATATAGTTCCATTGCATAAACTAAGTGAATGATCAATATTTCGGCAACCCAGAACACTTGATTGTGTTTAAAACTCGGGTGAGTGGACATCTTGCAAAATGTCGATATTTTATCAGATTTGCACACACTATATGAGCTCAAATATATCTTACATTCTCTTCATTCAATGAAGTCATATATTCATTAATTAAATTGACTACATCAAGTGTTGGTGCACGAATAGCTTGGGCCTCCAAATAAAAAGAGATTTCGGCATTCGTTCTTAATTATGGATAAGTGCTGGCCATAATTGATGCAATAGGGTCACCATCATCTAACAACAATAAATTCTATGGGATGTCAATTTCAATGATGTCGTCACTTGATCTTCCGGCTGTCCCATCTTCAATGCTATTTATCCATTGAGAAAACTATTTCAATTCAATCAAATAGGGGTCCGAGTTGAGATTTTGAAGCCTCATATTGTTTGTCAGTCTCAGAACCTTACAATTCTCCATAAGTGGGAAGAATTTATGGTTGCATGTATATATCTAGTCTAGTACCTTTAGGAATCACCAGAAGAATTTGACGAAAATTTCCACCAAGTACAATAGTTTTACCTCCGAATGGAATATCTCTAGCCTCCGGATTCTTGAATCCCATAATATCTTTCAATGTTTTGTCTAAAGTTTCAAAACAATGTATGTGCATCATCGTAGTTTCATCCCAAATTATCAGTTGTGCATGCACCATTACTTCCGCAAGGGGGTCCCCTGGAAAATCCCACAATAATTCTTCATGGAGATTGAATGGAACTTAAAACCTAGAATGAACGGTTCTTCCTTTTGGAAGAAGAAGAGAAGATATGCCTTTAGATATTACATTTAATACAATTCCACCATAAGATCTTACGACTGCAGAAAGAGTCCTCCAACATAAGTTTTGCCAGTTCCTCCATATCCATAAACAAGAAATAAGCCCCCATTTGTTGAACAAATATCTTTCATGACCTCGACGTACACATGTTTCTTTTTTATCTTTATTTAGATTTTGAAATAATTTAGCTTGTTCTTCAATGAGGGCATCACAGCCATAGTCAAATTCCTCTGACTCGTACGTATTTGTCACAAATCTTTAGATATTTTGAGTCATGTTTGAGCCTTTTTACCGTCTTCTTAGGTTAAGAATAAGCTATTTTGCATGTTTTTGCATTCTTTTGCCTTTTGCTTAACTTTTCGACTTTCCATCCAATAACTGGTCATTTTGGACCATTTTTCTTGTTTTTCTCTTACAGCTGTGTCACTTGGAAAAACCGAGAGATGAAGATAAATGATTCAGTGATTCGAACTTTTGTGTACCTACTTTATAAATATTTTTCAATTATTCAAAAGCTCGCTCGCAAGAGTACGAGTTCGCATGTAGGTTGGTAAGTTGAACCGAGTCGATCTCTCGAGGAAAACTAGATTCGGAAGTGTTTCTTGTGTTTGTCGTTCACGAATAAGAAATAAAATAAAATTCTAATCTAAACACATAAAAGAAATAAATTGATCTAAATGAAGAATAATTAAAAATTAAGAGTTTTGAAAAGATTTTGAAAACAAGGGTTCTAGAGCTTCAAATCATTTCCACGATCTATTGGGATAAACCCAATTGATGGTTCACGGCGATTCTAGGCTCTAGACCAGTTAGATCTAGCCAATCAATCTCATCAATATTATCATAATAATCTCATCACAATCATCAATCCGAAATCACCAAGATCATACAATTCATCATACATGGGGGCGTTTGTTTGAAGATCAATTATTAAACTATCAAGCATGAATCGAAAGCATAAGAACTAATTAAACTAAATTAAAACGAAAGGAATTAAAGACTTACTAATTAAACGAGAAGAAAGTTGTAGCGTTCCGGAAGCGAATCTTGAATCTAAATTATCTAAACTATCTAAGAACTAATATAATTTATTCTAAATCTAAGAATTTAAAACTAAGAATTATGAAAAGTAACTACGAAATCGAAGGGCATTCGTTGGGGTTGTCAGCCCCTAAGAAGCCTAAAAAAACTTAAGAATATGATAATGTAACTTAAAATTCCGAAATACATAGGTATTTATAGTTTTGGGAAGTCTTAAGGCCCAAGAAAACCTAAAATCGCGTGGAAAACGCATTTTCTGGGCAGTCGCGTCGACCGACGCATTTCGGATCGACGCGACAGAGAGTTCGTGAGCATTTCGCGTCTGCCAGGGATTCTATAACGGTTCTTTAAGAAATCCTTTATAAAATGTCAGTATGGGCATGGCTCGGCAGCGCTCAGCAGGTGTGCGCAGCGCTTGGCAGGACTCGGCAGGGCTGGTCGGCCGGGGATACTATAACGATTACAGCAAACCGTTATAGAAAGTCAGAAACTTCTAATTCTTCAAATCGTGGCCCGTTTTCGCTGAAACTCCACTCGTACGCCCATCCTCGACTATGTACAAACCAAAATACTTTAAAAATAACTAAAATAAATATAAAATTAATTAATTAAGATTATAATATGATAAAAACAAGTTGGAGATAAGAAAATACGAAAATGTACTCAATCTATCCAACTTTCACCAAAAACAATAATAAAAACGAACTAAAATACTAAATAAAATCAAGAAAAATTCATGTTAATCATTCAGCGCTCAAAATAGCCAAAAGAACATTGGTCCGATCGGATGTCTTGAATCTCCGATCGGAATGACTGACAAAACACATACCGGCCGAATAAACTGGCACACTGATCGGACTTACGGACAGACGCTTCTGTCAGATTGGATAAGACCAGTGTCCGATCAGACAAGAGGACATACACTTTCGTCCGATCGGATACGACCAGTGTCCGATCGGACGTATAAGTTACATATGCAGATTTTCGGGATTCGGCAGTTACGAAATGGTTTTTGAAGCCTTTAAAACTCAGAATTTTGCAGAGAAATGGATACATTTCGACTGGACAGCTTTCGGATCCCCTTTGGATCCTTAGACTGGATCATTGGAAGAGAGAATTGACAACTCTCTCGACCTTTGACTTATAGCCCTTACGAAAAATTCGTTAGGAAGTTCGATTGGTTCGTGGCAACCGCTGTAGACGGAGGTTCGTGACAAGCCTCCAGGATTCAGCGAGGTTCATTTCATCCCCAGAATAGCTAGACTTAGCAAGGATTCATCGTAGTGTTGTGATAGAGTTTTCTCACGATTTAGTAATCTCTAAACCTTTATCTCGTTGATTAATTTGGTAAATCATGTTAGATAGTAATTTTTGATGTTATGATATTTCGTAGAATTGTTTATGGTTATGTCCTTGTGAACGATTTGTTGGTGAATTGCTTATTGTTAATTAGTTGATTCATGTTATCGTAATTTGGATGTTTGGATGTTATTTGTTTAAACTATCTTATGCAATCATGACCTGTAGTTGTCTTGAGGTTGTGATAGTGAGTTTGTCAATGGTTGTTGATTAGAAATCATGGGTCTAGTGCCAGGAATCGTTTAGAACCATTGCTTGGAATCATCGGGCGTTTAATCTATACGTTGGGATTGACAACCCAAACTCGTAGACTAAGTGTTCGATGAAATGCCTAAGCGGTCATTGAGACGAGTCCAAGGCCCTAGACCCCCGTTTATTAATATTTTAAAAACTTTAATTAAAGTTCTTGCATAGAGATTGACGCTTTCTTTGCAAGATTTGTTTTTAAATAGGTAATTGAATAGATTGTCACTTTTAGATATGAAAGTTCTCAAATCAAAACTCCCTTGTCCGTGTGTTTAGCGTAGTATTTTTGTTATTTTCTCGTTCGTGAAAGCAAACATTTAAATAACTTCCAATTAGTCTTCCTCGAGGGATCGACTCGAGTTAACTTGCCAGTTTACAAGTGACCCCGTTCTCTTGCGGGCGAACTTAAACCCTTTCAAACGTAGACGCGCATTTGTTAAATCAGATTTTAATTTTGAAAGGAACACAAAAGTTCGGCTCAAAATTTGGCCGTTGTCGGGGAAGGCTAAAGATTGTCATTTTGTGTTTGCTCTTTGTAACTCTCATTTGTGTTGTGAATTGTTTCATTTGTGTTCGTTGGTGATTTTTTATTTTTGTCCATTTTTGCTATTCTATGCCGGTGCATTTGATCTTTTGCATTGGGAATTGTGTATGCTAGGTTCACCCCTCAAGGTCTGAAGACTTAACAACCCAGTAAAAAAAATAATGTCTAACCTGTACGCTTATTTTAATCCTCGACCGACCACTCGATGGAGTCAAACGATGCGTGACTACGATCCGGATGAGTTCTACTATGAGCAACTCCCGGTATTTTCTGGGCTCCCGAGTGAGGATCCATTCAATTTCGTCCAAGAGTACGAGGCCATTACCTGAACATTCCTTCTTTTAGGCCTTACGATGGATGAGGTGAAGATGCGACTCTTCCTCTACACGTTGAAGGGTCAGGCAAGAAAGTTATTTATGCATTCAGAGCCCGATTCCTTGGGGACGTGGGAGGAAGTATACAATTGGTTCATGGAGACATTATATTCACCTGATTTGGACACGTCTTCAAATTCATACACTTCAAGACACAAAAGGATTGATGAATTGACAAGAGAGATAGCATCCCTGAAAGCTAAGCTAGCAAGTCGAGCCTTATTGAAGAAGAATATTAACGAATGTGATCGCTGCGGATCACGATGGCATTTGGCGAATACATGTCGAGTGACGTTTGACGAAGAGCCACAGGAGGAAGCTTTAATCATTCAGAACTACTAGAGCTACGACTCTTGTGCACTTTTCGGCTCAAATCCCTACTACCCAAGATATGAATACTATACTCTACCTTCTCCTCCCGACCACTACCAACAAATCCACTATCATCCCGATGCCCCACTTGATAATGATTCATACTCAGTCACCCGTGATGAAGTGGAGCAGCTTATGTCTCATGAGCTACCAATTTTTGATGTAGTGGAGCCACCTTGGAGCTTGGTGATTCAAGCTTGAATGCTTGTTTGGAAGAGTTGTGTGAGGAGATGGAGATCGAGGATTTGGTTGAAATTGCCTCTTTTAGCGGTTATGAAATTTTGGGTAATAGTGTAGGGGTGTTACCAATTGAGGTTCCGAGTGAGGAACTTGGAAACTCGGACTTACTTGCTCTTTGTGGAGAAGATGGAGTTGTGCTACAGGATTTGGAGGAGGTTGTGTTTGTTGATCCACATTACGTTCTGTCGGATGTTTTGATCAATCTTAACGCTAAGGTGGTAGAGGAGGCAATCGAGAAGGAGTGTGGGTTGATCGATGACCATTTTGTCTATTCAACCAATTTCTTAGTCATTCTAATGGCCGAGCATTGTTCCACAATCCGATTAACTTTTGAAGTTTTTGTAGTAGTTGATTACTCATATTTCGACCTCCAAAGCCAGTTGAAGTTTTTATTTCTATCATCGTGGAACCTGTTTGTCGTGCCCACCTTGATGATCTTCATCACTCGCTATTACTCTTGGAGAACACTAAGGCGTGGCACGATCGTCATTTATTTCTGGATCCCGGATAACATCACTTTTGTAAGTCATCGAGCAAAAGACGTTAAAAATTGCACTTCTTGGGAGGTAACCCAAGTTTTTGTTACTTTTGTCCATAATTCTGTTTATTTTATTTTTCTAATTTTATTTTTGTACATATTTTTGTGTGTGCTTAACTGGAGTTGGATAAGTGTAGTAATGGTTTGTTGAGTTGTGCAGAAAAAGTGTGAAAAATGATGCTTTTCCAGGACATCCGATCGAATAAGAGAAATTGACCGGTCGGACAAAGCACACTTGACTGCTGTCCGACCGGATGAGAGAAATTGATCGGTAGGACAAAGCACACTGGACCGTTGTCCGACTGGATGAGAGAAGATGACCGGTCGGATGAAACACACTGGACTGTTGTCCGACTGAATGAGAAAAGATGACCGGTCGGATGAAATACACTGGACTGTTGTCCGACTAGATTGGTGCAGTGACCGGTCGGATGGAGGCAACAGACTTACTTGAAACCATCGCTCCATTTTTAGAGTTCCATCTTTCCCTCTGGACATCATGGACATTTAGGCGGGCCCGAGCCCCAGAATTGTATCACTTTCTATCCCAACTCTCGTTTTTCATTTTTAGTGATTTTGTTTGATTTTTCTATTATGTGTTTTGTGCGTGAGTTTTGTTTAACCATTCAACCAATTATTCGCATGATAATTTATTCAACATTTTCCTTTTTACCTTAGGTTAATTTGTATAATAGCAATGCGAACATTGCTTACTTTTGTTTGTAGGAGAGGGGATAGTTGCATTATGCATGCATAGTCATTTAGGGCGAATGGTTCTGTGTGAGTCTTTCTTTGTGATGACGTGCGTATCAACCAACTGTTTTTGTCAACGTTTGTTGAATCATTCCCATGCTTATTTGTGTTTGTACTGGCTTGCCTGTCGAAATCATGTAATGTGTGATTTATCTTGGAGTCTTTTGAGCTTGTTTAGTTCAGAATTTTTCAAAATCTACTTATATATATACATTTAAAATAAAACTTAGTCGTTAGCAATTTTGCGAAGCTTTTTAAAACTAGATCACCTTGTTTTCAAAGTTTGAATAAAACTCTAATGAGGAGCTTTGTGTGTTTATCAATATTTCATGCTTT
The DNA here is from genome assembly GCA_014905375.1 of Phtheirospermum japonicum. NCBI lineage: Eukaryota > Viridiplantae > Streptophyta > Magnoliopsida > Lamiales > Orobanchaceae > Phtheirospermum > Phtheirospermum japonicum. The sequence goes on along the minus strand of BMAC01000001.1, from coordinate 1,940,566 downwards.
GATTCGATGAGTGTTTTGAGAAGTCTCTAAAGTTGCATGTGTACATTTGGTTTTAGAAATGACGATAGGCACATATAAAACCTGTTTCCGGCCTTATTCAAAAATAAAACCACTAAAAATCCCTAATAAGCCCCCTTGAGCCCTTATTCCATCTCTTTGTTAGCCACGAACATTATTGTAGCTCTTATTTCGTTTAAGTTTGTGAGATGAGAGTTTTATTTATCATTGGTTAATGAGATATTACAATTGCAGGGTGGGAATTAGTGGGATACTATTATAAAAAAAGGAAAAGAAAAAAAAGAGAAAGAAAAGTAAAAAAACATATATAAAAAAAAGAAAAAGAAAAAAAAATAGAAATGAAGGGTGCTTAAGTTCATAAGAGCATCTAGATGTTAAAAATAAAGCCTATTTATAAAGGCAAATATTCGGGTTTTGGGGTTAGAGATAGCCTTAGCTATAAAAGACTAAAGATAATGGCATATGGTTGTTTGGGAAGAATGAGGAGCAAAACTATGCTCTATGCTTAAAATTTTGGATTGAGTGAGTTATTGATTGCGCTTGTTCGCAAGTTAGCCACACATCTTTATATATGACATATCTTACCAAAGAGCCTACATTACAACCCTAGAAAGTCCTCATCCGATTCATGACTGATGTGCACACATATGCAATGTACGAGACTTTAATTTTCACGAGTTGTTGAATACATGTTTATGTTGGTCCGAGCGTATACACTTACCTTTTGGAAAACACGAGTGAATGAGTGCACCATTATATATATTTCCCTTTTGTGAGGATGCATTATTTTGATTTCAAGGTGAAAAGGTAACTTGAGCTTAGCTTTAAAGTTTTCGACGAAAGTGTTTATATTTACAAAACTAAATTATATGCACAACACGACTCTTTGATCTAACCATTCTCACTGTCCTTGATTTTGATTCTTTCGTTTGCTCGAGGACGAACAAACCAATTAAGCATGGGGTGGTTGACTCGTACGTACTTGTCACAAATCTTTAGATATTTTGAGTCATGTATGAGTCTTTTTACCGTCTTCTTAGGTTAAGAATAAGCTATTTTGCATGTTTTTGCATTCTTTTTCCTTTTGCTTAACTTTTCGACTCTCCATCCAATAACTAGTCATTTTGGACCATTTTTCTTGTTTTTCTCTTAAAGCTGAGTCACTTGGCAAAATCGAGAGATGAAGACAAATGATTAAGCGCTCAAAAAAGCCAAAAGAACACTGGTCCGATCAGATGTCTGGAGTCTCCGCTCAGACTGACTGACGAAAAACATAACGGCCGAATAGACTGACACACTGACCGGACTTACGGACAGACACTTCCGTCCGATCGGATAAGACCATTGTTCGATTGGACAAGAGGACAGACACTTCGTCTGATCGGACAAGAGGAAAGACACTTCCGTCCGATCGGATAAGACCAGTGTCCGATCGGACGTATAAGTTACAAATACAGATTTTTCAGGATTCGGTAGTTACGAAACGGTTTTCGAAGCCTTTAAAACTCAGAATTTTGCAGAGAAAGGGAGACTTTTCGACTGGACAGCTTTCGGATCCCCTTTGGATCCTTAGAATGGATCATTGGAAGAGAGAATTGACAACTCTCTCGACCTTTGACTTATAGCCCTTACGGCAAATTCGTTAGAAAGTTCGATTGGTTCGTGGCAACCGCTGTAGACGGAGGTTCGTGACAAACCTCCAGGATTCAGCGAGGTTCATTTCATCCCCAAAATAGCTGGACTTATCAAGGATTCATCGTAGTGTCGTGATAGAGTTTTCTCACGATTTAGTAATCTCTAAACCTTTATCTCGTTGATTAGTTTGGTAAATCATGTTAGATAGTAATTTGTGATGTTATGATATTTTGTAGAATGTTTATGGTTAAGTCCTTATGAACGATTTGTTGGTGAATTTCTATTGTTAATTGATTCGTGTTATCGTAATTTGGATGTTTGGATGTTATTTGTTTAAACTATCTTATGCAATCATGATCTGTAGTTGTCTTGAGGTTGTGATAGTGAGTTTGTCAATGGTTGTTGATTAGAAATCATGGGTCTAGTGCCAGGAATCGTTTAGAACCATCGCTTGAAGTCATCGGGCGTTTAATCTATACGTTGGGATTGACAACCCCAACTCGTAGACTAAGTATTCGATGAAATGTCTAAGAGGTCATGGAGACGAGTCCAAGGCCCTAGACCCCTGTTTATTAATCTTTTAAAAACTTTAATTAAAGTTCTTGCATAGAGATTGACGCCTTCTTTGCAAGATTTGTTTTTAAATAGCTAATAGCATATATTGTCACTTTTAGATATAAAAGTTCTCAAATCAAAACTCCCTTGTCTGTGTGTTTAGCGTAGTATTTTTGTTATTTTCTCGTTCGTGAAAGCAAACATTTATATAACTTCCGATTAGTCTTCTTCGAGAGATCGACTCGAGTTAACTTGTCAGTCTACAAGTGACCCCTTTCTCTCGCGGGCAAACTTAAACCCTTTTAAACGTAGACGCGCATTTATTAAACTGGATTTTAATTTTGAAAGGAACACAAAAGTTCGGCTCATCCTCATCAGTAAATATATTGAAAGAAATACTAAAGTCGACTTCAGTTGAAATTAGCATTGGAGGAAAATTCTTTAAACTCTTCCCTATGCTCTGCAACAACTTGTCCACTTCCAGTAAAGCAAGGTTTTGAATTTCAGCATCACTAAATTAAAAATTAAAAAATAATCGTACTTTCACTAATATATATGAAACACTCACTACTTTAAAGCTATCTTTTGCACTCCATTTCCCATTGTTGTAATACCCATAACTATTCGACGATTAGTTCATTAAAATTATCCATTAAAATATGTTTTTATTATTTCCTCATATATCTGTGTAAGTAAGTATTTTTAATTGAGTTTTTAAAAGAATCCTACATAAAACTGTTTATGAAAACATCTTTCAACTTCTTTTTATCAAAGTTTTTTTTTGATGGGTTGTTTATCATTGTCATTTTTCATTCATGATGTGATTTAAAGAGTTACAATAACTCTAAATATCTATCTGTGTAGGTAGTATTTTTAATGAATTATCCTTAAGGATTTTACAATGAAGTGAGAAAAAAAATTACACGGGGAAACAATCAATTCATATATGTAAGTAAGTATTTTTAATTTGATTTTTTAAAGGATTCACATCAAATGGTTTGACAGACATATTTTTAATTAGATGTGGTTCTACGTAGTTTTGTGAATGGTTTTTTTTTCAGTTCGTATTTTTGCAAGCTTTTTAGTTCAAGCGTATTAGTTTTATGTTTTCCCCAAAAAAGTATAAACTAAAAAAAAAGCCCAAAATACATACAAAAATAATGCGCACCTTTCTCAACAGGCTCTTGTTGTATACTCTAATAAGTAGCCTCCTTATACCTGATTCTATCTCTTGGCATATGGCCTTATAAGCTTACTCTTCAAAATCAACCAATTGTTGTGTGGTGTGCGTTAGAAAATTACGCCACTTACAACTGCTTCATTCTCTTGCGGGCTGTTTTGCATGTAATTTTTGTATTTTTCTTCGTGTTTTTAAATAGATTTTTATATTGATTTTAGTAGTTTTGAGTCGTTTTTCGTTAGGTTTTTAGGTCATTTTTCTTGTTTTATTGTTTTTCGTGTTTCTTGCTAACTTTACATTTAATTTGATTTAATTGGTTCAATTACCTTGAGGTTTGGTGAAATTCTTGGGTTTTTATTTTCAAAATCTCTATTTATAGGTTAAGGCATTGAGGACCAAAATTCAGGCCAAGAGAGGCTCAAAAATGCCCAAACATTCTGGAATGCTGGCCTAGTCTCGCGCC
>BMAC01000001.1:1919465-1931925 GCA_014905375.1 Phtheirospermum japonicum | reverse complement strand
TATTTATAGGCTAAGGCATTGAGGACCAAAATTCAGGCCAAGAGAGGCTCAAAAATGCCCAAACATTCTGGAATGCTGGCCTAGTCTCGCGCCCGCTCGCGCACCCGGCCGCCCGGCCAGCACATGCACGCGCCCAGCATCTCCACGCAGCCCCCGCGCGCGCAACCTCGCGCCTGCGCGCGGCCTCTCGCCAGCGCCCGCGCCTGCTCGCCAGCACTCGCCGAGCGTCGACATGCGGCGCCATCCCGCGCGCACCACCTCGCGCCTGCGCGCGGCCTCTCGCCAGCGCCCGCGCCTGCTCGCCAGCACACGCCCAGCCGACCAGCGCCCAGGCCTGCCGACCAATCGCGCCCAGCAGCGCCCAGGCTCGGCCATGGCCGAGCCACATCGAGCCATGGTCGAGCCATCCTCGAGCCAAAATGTGCCAAAAAGCTAGCCAAGGGGTCTAGGAAGGTGCCTCCGGGTCAAACTTGGTCAAACTCGGGAATTTTAAGCCTCTAAGGCTATTTTGGCCCATTTAAACCCAATTAAATGTAATATAAATAGGACCTCACTCTCATTTTGGAGGACACCTCTCATTTTCTCCCAACCCAAGCATGGTTTTGGGATTAAAAAATCCTCTCTCTAGTTTTTAAGATCTAATTTCTCTCTCTTAGGTTTTAGATTCAATTTCAAGCTTTCATGTAATTTCCTTTTCTAGATTAGATTTAATTTCAAGCACCTCCTTGGGTTTGTAAGCCTAAGAAGAATCCAAATACTCCTTTGGATTGTTACTTTTGATGCAATTTCATTCAAGCTTTGTTTCATTTCTTAATTCAAGTAATTTTCCTTTCAATTTCATGTTTTATGCTTTAATTCCATGCCTTGTTCTTCATTTTCATGCTTGTTCTTCATGTTATGCTTTTTGTCTTAGCACCTTGAATTCATGATGAAAAATATGAATTGGCTATGGAATCTAGATGAGTGACACATCTAGATCATAGATCGGCTCTTGGATCGTCATGATTTTAAGTTTTTCATATGCTTTATTTTAAATCTTATTTTTATGCCTTGTTTCATGCTTAAATCCTAGATCTACTCTTTGTTACTTGTTATTTTCCTTAAAGTTTTAAACTTTCATGTCAACTTTTATTGCTCTTTACATCCATGCTTTTAATTTTTGCTAATTTGCTTTATTTGAGTTTTTATGCATAGTTGTACCTTGTGCATGCATGCTTGTACTCGGTGAAACATTGCATTTTCTTCATTATTTTCATTATTGCTTTACATTTTTTATTTGAGTCATACGACGAGGCATCCTACCAACTTGCAATTTCAATTCCTAGGATAGTTAGCTATTTTATTTGATTTATTCTCATTTTCCTTTTAATTTTCAAAGCTTGAAACACCTTGAAACTTGCAATTAAATCGATTTCCGATAATACCAAGCCATGAACCCGTTGATTTATTCCCAACACCTTGAAAAACTACACTTCACGGGCAAGATTTTTATTTTAATAAAAAGTAATTGTTTAAAATTTTTGATTCACTTGGCTAAGGGAAGAGTACCAGAACCAAAGCAATTGAAGATAGGACCAAAAATCATTGACTGTATCTTTATTGGATATGCACATAATAGCGCTGCATATAGATTCCTAACAAGTCTGAGAAACTTGATGTGACTGAAGGAACAACCATTGAGTCAAGGAATGCAGTGTTCTTTGAGCACATATATCCTTGCAAAGGAAAGAGCGAGAACTCTAATAAGAGACCTTGTGATGCTGAAGATGAAGAAGCACCGCTTGCAGTTCAAGATGCATCACAAGATGGTGATGATGAACCGAGGCGTAGTAAGAGGACTAGGACTGCAAACTCATTTGGTCCAGAGTTTGTGATCTATATGTTAGATGATGAACCTTGTAATATTCGAGAAGCTTTGTCTAGTCCTGATGCTCCTATGTGGAAGGAAGCCATCAATGCTGGAATTGATTATATCATGCAGAATAATACATGGGAATTAGCTGATCTTCCTCATGGAAATAAAACTCTAGGATGCAAATGGGTCCTAAGTATGAAGTATAAAGCAGATGGCTCAATTAATAAGTATAAAGCTAGGTTGGTGGGTAAAGTCTTTAAGAAAAGAGAAGGATACGGCTTCTTTGATACTTACTCACCTGTAACTAGAATCACTTCTATTAGGGTGATATTGGCGATTGCTGCGTTGCACAATCTTGAGATCAACCAAATAGATGTGAAAACAGTGTTTTTAAATGTTGAGTTAGATGAAGATATATATATATGGAACAACCATGAGGGTTTGTGGTTCCTGGTCAAGAGAATAAGGTGTGTAGACTTGTTAAATCGCTATACAGATTGAAACAAGCACTAAAGCAATAGCATCTCAAATTTGACACTATGATGATGACTAATGGCTTTCGTATTAACGAATGCGATAAATTTGTATATGTGAAGAACACACCTAGCTCTTTCATCATTGTTTGTCTTTACGTTGATGACATGTTAATTTTGAGCAACTCTCGTGATGTGATCACTAGTACGAAGAACATGTTAAAAGACAACTTTGATATAAAGGATATGGGTTTAGACGATGTGATTCTTGGGATCAAGATCATAAGAAATTCAAATGGCATAGTACTTTTATCAGTCTCACTATATAGAAAACATACTAAAGAAGTTTAATGTGTTTGATAGTGAAAAGACGAAGACTCCTTTCGACAATTCGTTTAGTGGAATATGAGGGTGATTCAGTGACTCAACTGGAATATGCTAGGATCATTGGAAATCTTATGTACCTCTCTAATTGTACAAGACCAGATCTAGCTTATTCAGTGAATAAACTAAGTAGGTTCACGAGTAATCCGAACAGTGATCACTGGAAAGGGTTAACTAGAGTATTACGACACTTGAATTTCACCCTGAGTTATGGGCTGCATTATAAGAGATATCCAGAAGTACTATAAGGGTGCTGCGTCAGACTCGTGGAATGTGAAAAATGACATGTACTTGTCCTCTTCTGGATAGTCATCGAAATGGAATATATCTGACCCCATTACTTTTGTTCGCTGGATGGAGTTTCTTGCCACCGTGATGAAAGTCTTTCTCTTTCGATTTGAGATCTAATCTTCTGATCGACTCGTATTGACGAATGTTAGGATCTCCTTGGGCACTCCGTCTGCTGGGGGTGGGGGGAGCTGATTGTTGCCTCTTCGTTCTTGTCTGACTTGATGATTTTTTGAGAATTGCAGCAAGTTTTTGTCATCACAAACCTTGATCAGAGCACGGACCAAGTCGTGGAACTCTTCTGTGTTGTGCCCAATTGACTCGTGATATCTACATAATCTCTTCTTGTTGAGCAGGGAAGAATCTTTCTTGATTGGTTGGGCTGGAGGGAGAATTTCCAGGTCCTTGATTCGCTCAAAAATTGTGTCTACAACTATCGAGTAAACCTCATTGTACTCGGCTAGGAGGTCGGCGTGCTTGTCTTGTAGAAGTTTCTTGGTCGCAGTTGCTTGAGAATTTGGATTTTTGTCGACTTGACGAGTTGACTTGTGGTGTTGTGGGAAAGATATGACCGGGTCGGACATGTTCTGTTTGGCTGCAATTTGGGATGCGGCCAGAGCTAGGAATTCCTGAAAGGTCTGAGGATCCTGCTGATTATTTATCCACTTGAAAAAGGAATTGTCAGAAAATCCGTTCTGGGCTAAGATGAGTAGGGCTTCGTCACCACATCACTGAGATTTTGAGACCAATTTTGTAAACCGAGCTATGTAGCTCTTCAACGATTCATTCGGTTGTTGAACAATAGTGGCAATATCTCTCTTCGGTGCAATTGTGGCCTTAGAGACCATTAAATGCCCTCAAAATGAGGACCTCAGCTGTGGCCAAGAGCAGATTAAATGTCGCGGTAGTGACCGATACCATCGTAGCGGGGCTTCATCAAGCGTCATGGAGAACATTCGGCACCGATATGTGCCGGATGCGCCGAGCATGTCCATGTAGTTCTGGTAATGGCTCAAGTTCGAGTCGGGGTCACTGTTTTTTGTACACAGCGATTGGAGGGATTTTTAACTTTCCTTCTAGTGACTCTGAGAGGATTTGGACAGACAGAGGTGACTCATCGTCGCATGCCGAGCTAATCGTTGCTGGTCGCGGGATCAGATAGGTGTATTGGACCAGGGGGCAATTTGCTTGGCTTCCACCTCGGCAATTCGCTGCTTTAGGTATTTCAGCTTGGCAGATTCGTCGTTTGGCTTCCGTGGGGAGACGCTCATGGCAATACTTTTGATTGCAGCATTTCTTGCAGGGTCCGATTTTGATTGTCCTTCCAGAAGGTCAGCGTTTTTGCCGACCAGAACTTCTGGTGTCAAGATCAATTTTGCCGCCTTCCTCATTATCTCTTCAAATTCCTTAGCAACAGTAGGGTGCTGCATGAACGATCGTACCTGCTACGGGTCGAGCTCATTTGGACCCAATTGAAAAGTTTTTTCCTGATGCTTTTTACCCAAATTTCTCCTTGAGCTTTCTGAAGGGCTCATGGTGACGAACAGATCTGATAAATACTCAAACGAACCTTAACCACGACGATGAGCTGAAAGTCAGCTCCTCGCGAAAAAATGAAAATTGGACAGGAAACGGAAAATAAGAAATCGGAAGAGCTGACTGAGAAAGTGGGACTGCAGTACAAGAAATCTTCCTCTAGTGCCATTTTGTTTAGACTAAGAGTAGCCTAGGCAATAATAATACCAAAATATAAGGAGAACGGTAGTAAAATAAGTAAAAACGATGAGCAGGAAAAAGTGCTTGACTTTTATTCCTTAATTTCAGGTTGGATCGGCCTTGACCGGATCCTTTTACAGGGTATTGATCTCTCAAAACAAGCTTTATCTCTCTAACTCTCTATGTGTTTCTCTCTCTAAAAAATTGGGGATCCTTTACAGGGTATTGATCTCTCAAAACAAGCTTTATCTCTCTAACTCTCTATGTGTTTCTCTCTCTAAAAAATTGGGGATCCTTCTCTCTCTCTTGGAGAGGCTATTTATAGTTTTCTCTTGAAACCCTAGTCCGGAGACGCCAATATAGTACTTCAGCTCGGCATTTCCCTGTCGACAAATGACCGGGGGTGAATTGAGTACGCCGCGCATGTGCTGGGAGAACATGTTCTACTCGGCGTCGGCATCGACCGATAGATCCCGACCAAGAGCGCTACCCAGCTCGGCAGCTCTGCTAATCCTACTCGACGAGGGATCCTGCTCGGCGTTAGCCATCGGGGCCTAGCCGATAGCACTTCCAAGCTCGGCAGCTTTGCTGATCCTGCTCGGCGTTGGTGCCCGGCGTCGGCCGGTGGGACCTGGCCAACACTGCTTCCCAGCTCGGCAGCTCGACAGCCTACGTGGGAGCTTTTGGACCGATAGCATGGCGATTATCATCAAGCATACCAATTTGGCGGAAGAGGAGAGCATGCCGATTATCATCTTTGCCAATTCGGACCGAGAGGAAGAGGAGGGGTCGATTGAAGAGCTTAAAGTTCATAAGGGTGCGATTGGTTTGAGACCCGGAGTTATTAAGGGAATTAGCCCTTGGACTTACTTGCATAAACTCATCTTGGAGGATGATGCCAAACCACCTCGAGAATTCCAAAGGCGTTTGAATCCAAATTCTAAGGAGATAGTGGAAGACGAGAAATTGATCGAGGACGAAAAAATGAAAGTTGATGGCCACGAGGGCTAAATGGAATGGAGGATGTTGAACGATTTTAAGAAGTTAAATGCAGCTACCAAGAGAGATCATTTCCCTCCCCCGTTTATCAATCACATGATGGACAAGCTATCCGGCCATTATTCCTTTTGTTTTTTGGATTAGTTATCGGGTCACTTCGAAACAACAATTCCACCCAAAGATCTACCCAACACGACTCCTACTTAACCGATTGGAACACTAAACGGCCAATATTTCTATTGGATCTTAGATGAGGTGTCAGGTCACTTTAAAACCATAATTCCACCCGACAAGGAGGATATTGTTTTGGTGGATCCTCCCGTCCTCTTTCCATCTTGAGCAAAAAGGGGGTTCGTCAAGCTAGTGACGTAAAACAAGCACTTCTTGGGAGGCAACCCATGTTCTTTTCGTGTATTTCTTTTATTTTTACATTTCTTTCTTTCTTATTACAAAAATCTAAAAACATTCGAAAAATCGAATAATTAAAAAAAAATTGTTGTCTTTTGGTTCTTTTTAAACCCTTGCACCCTGCCCCTTTCTATAATAATAAGGCAAGCATCAAAGCCCGCCCCATTTCTGTGGCGGGGAAGGAGTGGACCGAAGCAACCAGTGGAAGCAGCAGCGGTGATGGTTACTGCTTCGCTTTATTTTATTATGGCGGCTCGAGTGCCAAAAAAAATCGCTTTCTTAAGGCTGCTATTCTGATATTAAAATTCGATAGAGATGATATTTGAATTAGAATAGTCGACCCGCCCCCTTTTTGTGTTTTGTTTTGATTTATGTACATATTTTCTTTTGTTTTTTACTTTGTGTGATTTTCTATTTTAGTGTTTTGCTTTTCGACTCCAACCTTTGCTAAATTGATAAGCTAATAGCGTTCATGGAGCCGGGAGACACAAGCCATGCTCGGTTATTACTTGGATGCTTAAGTGGACCCCACCGAGCTCGGTCAGAATCGCTCGATTTAGGAAGCTTCTATTTCACCCTCCTTTTACTTGTTTTTCATTAAAATGCAATGCGAGCATTGCATGGTTTAAGTGTCGGGTGGGTAGGTGGTTAGGGTCTGGGTGTCACATAGCATGATTTGTCTTTCTTAACTCGAGCCTTGGTGAAGAGACGCATTCTTGGCGAAGTGACGCTTACTAATTGAGCATTTATATGGTTGAGTTTTATTTGTGTCTTTTGTGTCTTTATTACATTGTTGAGCAATCACCATATGCTTGGAGGTTTGAATAGTTTACTTGTCGGGTTTTTACATATTTATGCCCTCTTGTGTGAGGAGTTGAATATTTGTGTTTCGTCCAAAACCCGCCTATATATATAATCAACATTTATTTGTGAAAAGATTGCAAAGCTCTAAAAAAACTCTTTTGATTTTGTTTCCAAACCCCGGTGCAAACTAGTGAGTAGCCTTGTGTGAATTATCGGGTTTGCTTGCATTTTTATAGAAATTGCATTGAGGTGGCTTGATTTTGCTCGTACATGATTGAATTTAGAAATGACCTCGAGGCACATATATCACCCTTATTCTGTCCATATCCAAATATATAAGTTACTTAAAAATTTCAAATGAGCCCCCTTGAGCCCATGCCCCTTTTCTTGTTAGTCGAGCTCAATTTTAACTCTTATATCTTCATAAATTGTAAAGTGAGAGAGTGTGTTGTTAGTTGACTAGGAATGTGTGGGAAATCAGTTGTGGGTTTCGGGTTTTGAGTTACTTATATAAATAAAAAAAGAGATATATAAAAATAAAAAAAGAAGGAGAACAAAAATAAACTCCAACACAAATCACGAAAAGTGATAAAGCGTGCGTTTAAGCGAAAAGCCTAATTCAAAAAGGGTTAAGTTTAGTAAAAAGAAGCAAATTCAAAAAGCTTCTAAATGTTATGAAATAAGGTCGGAAAAGTGTGTGAGTGTACAAAAAGGTTTTGAATGAAAGTTTGGTAAATTGGGAAGGGTGAAGCATTTTAAGCTTCGGGTTCTAGAAATTAGGGTTGTGTGTGTTATTGATCACGTTTGATCGTGTGTTAGCCACTATATTCAAATATTCCATACCTTAACAAAGAGCCAACATTACAACCCGAAATAAAGACCTCTTTCGCTTCTTGTTTGGTCATGTACAATTGGCAATTTTGAGTTTTCAATTTGTGAAATATTGACGAGGTGCATGCATTGTCCGATTTGAGCGTATACACATCCTGTATATCGAAACACTTGAATAAACGAGCGAACACCTTCAAAAGAATTTCATTTGTGAGGAAATTATCGATTTGGTTTTCATTTGAGAAGGGGTAATACGATTAATGTTTGACGATAACGAGTTTATGTTGACACATTCATCATATTAATAAGGATAAGCAAAGGATTTCTCTTTTTACATAATGTTCATTGCATGTACATTCTCGATTCTTTTCGTTGTTCGAGGACGAACAAACCGATAAGTGTGGGGTGGTTATTTTGCATACAATTGTGGTATTTTTCCCGTATCTTTAGTTAGGGTTTAGTGACGTTTTTAGTAGTTTTGAGTCGAGTTTTGTTATGGTTTTAAGTTGTTTTCTTGTTTTTTTATGTTTTGAGCTTTATTTATCCGATATTGGTGATGTTTGTGCGACTCTTGGGTTCTTGAGTTCAAAACTCGTATGTTGTAGGTGACTCAAGAAATTGGATTTGCTCCAAGACATGCCAGCATACGCCTAGATTCGAGTCAAGGCATTGAGGCCCAAAATTCGTGTCGAAATGATACAACCGAGCCGAAAGCAGCCCGAATCGACTGAAAAGCTCCCGATCAACTGGTGGTCGATCGACTGACCACGGATCGACTGAAAGCTCACAAATCGACTGTTCAACAGTAGCCAAACCATTTGGAAGCAGGGTAGTTGATCGACTGCGCCGCAGTGACCCTCGGAATTCTGGGTGTTTTTGACGTTTTTGCCTTACAAACAACTATATAAGCCCACATCTTTCACCAATAAAAGGGATCAGCTCTCATCCCCACCCTTGCATGGGTTTGGGGATAATTTCTCTGTCTAGTTCTTAGATTTACTTTCTCTCTCTTAGGTTTTTAGATTTAATTTCCAAGCTTTAAATCTTATATTTAATTTCAAGTTTTGCCTTGGGTTTGTAAGCCCAATAAGAATCAAGTACTCCCTTGGATTTTACTTTGCTTTGTAATTTCATTCAAACTTTTGGATTCTCTTTTTAATTCAAGTAAGTTTTCCTTTATTTTCTTCCTTGTTCTTCAATTTCATGCATGTTCTTCAATTTATGCTTTTTGCCTTATCTCTTAGATTTCTTGTTAGATCTTGTGATTTGTCCATGGAATCTAGATGAGTGACACATCTAGATCATAGATCGAGTCCTTGATTGTTTTTACTTTGAGTATTTCATATGCTTTATGTTCGATTTTGTTTTCATGCATAGTTTTAAGTTGAATCCTAGATCTACTCTTTGTTTCTTGTTATTTCTCGTAAATTTTTAAACTTTCACGCCAACATTTGTTGTTCTTGACATTGGTGTTTTTAATTTTTGCTAATTTGCATTATTTCCAATTCTATGATCATGCATGCATGGTTGTACTTTAGGTTGCTTTAGTTGTATTTTGTGAAACTTTGCTGCTACTTGCATATTTTCATTCTTGCTTGCACTTTCAATTTCGGCACACACTCGAGGCATCCGACCAACTTGTATTTTACATGTCATAGTATTCCATAGTTTTTCGTTTTCATTTATATTTTAAGATAAAAAACCCTTAATTCTTACATAACAATCGAATTCCGATAATACCAAACCGTAGAACCCCTTGATATATTCATCACCACCAAAATATATTCTTTCAGCGATCGACAGTTTGATCCAGCTTGGGCAGCTCAGCAGCCTGTGCGGGATCTCTCGGCGTCGATGCACAACGTCGATCGACGGCAGGCAGTCGACGGTTTGATCCAGCTTAGGCAACTCAGCAGCCTGCGCAGGAGCTCCTGGCGCCAATGCACAACGTCGATCGAGGGTTTGATCCAGCTTGGCTGCTTGGAAACATTAGCTCGGCGGAGTCGTCTGGTCAAGGGAGGTCCGGCGCGATGCGTCGACCGATGGCGGTCGATCGACGGCATAATCCGGCTTGGCCGAGCTCGGCGGCTCGACAGCTCCTGTTCGGCAGCTCGTCGTCAATGCGACTTGTCGATCAACGGGGATCTAACGACGGTTGGCCAGCCCGGCTTGGCGTTGCCGCTCAGCGTAGATCGACGGTTGGCCAATCTGGCTCGATTTTTTCCTCAAGGTCTTTGGACGATACTGCCCATCAAAAAAAATCCTGTGAAATTTTTTAAAAATTACTCATGAATTTTGAATTTACAATTTTGTAATTATCACAAGTTATTTTATTTTATCAATTTATCTTTTAATATATATAATTTACGTGAGTTAAACTAGTTTTATCATATAACAAGATTTTATTGAATTATACCAACTCCCAATTATTCAAGTAATACCCGAGACGCGAACTTTAAGAGCCAACGAATTGTTCCCGAATCAATATTTATTACTATGAATTCAAGTTACTTTATATCTTTGCATATCCAACAAAATCTTTGCATCTTAAGATGAAAAAAAAAAAATGCAGTGGCGTCACGGTGGCTCCACCGTCCTTACGGTGGAGTTAAGACAAAGGTTTTGCTTTGTTTTCAACAAGATTGTGAGAATTTGTCAAGGCCAAGGTGGGCCCAATCTTGAAAGCCAAATCCATTGGCATAGCATTTGAAAGATTTGATTTTTCAGGATGATATCTCTTTATTCATATTTCAATATTTTTTACTTGCCTTTCGGTTTTTCTATGTTGGTTGGATCAAATCCTTCCTTTCTGGGCATGTAATGTCTTAACATAGGAAAATTGATGCCATTTTTATGTGGTCCATGCAATAACTCTAAAGATTTGAGAATTTATTAGTTGCAAGTTGGCAGATATTATAAAATATTTAGTAATATTTGAGATAACTTGAAATTACATTAAAAGAAATCTGAATTTCATTTGTCGTTCAATTATATATTGAATTTGTATATAGTTTTATTTAATAGTGATCAATTGATTTGCAAACCAAATTTAGTTTAATATCTTTAACAATTATATTTTCAAATTGTTTTCTAAGATAATAATAGTTGTAGGAACTAAATTTATCCATATTTCAGAAAGACTAAAGTAATAAAAGAGTTTAATAAATACACCAACAAAAACTAAATATATATTTAGTAAGTTTAGATAATTTATTGCCCGTTTGAATTAGTATTCGTTGATGTTCTAAATAATCTTGGGGGTTTTCATAATTATTTGAATATTAAAGTTCTTATATAGTATAAAAAGTCCTTTCTTTTTACGGTGGATATCAAATAATGTATATAAAGTGGATGATAATGTATTATTATATTATATTTTATATCAAATCAAGTTTGAAAAGTGGATGATTTAGTATATAATATTGTGTTTAGTAGTTTTTAATTATATGATTGGATATAGAATAAGTTTAAGAAATTGTTAGTTGAATATTGAATTTTCGAGTCTTAGAATAATGAATATCCCGTATTCAAAATACCAATCTTGTATTCTGAGCCCTAGGGCAAATAGGGTTATAAGTTATTTGTATTCAAAATAAATCTTGTTTAGTTGTATGCACTTTTTTGAAAAGTTAGACCTTGTCTCAAATGCAACTATTACAAACATTTCAAATAAGTTCATGAAACCTTTGTTTCTATTCCTCTTTTAGCCTCATTGTTTTTGGAAATTACATTATTATGTAATTAGATTTTTTTTTTCAAGTAATAATAATTATCAGGTCTATACTTATCCAGATATTTTACTTTAAATTTTGGAGTTATTTTAATATTGTACAATTATTGAAAAACTAGCGTATAAATATTTTCAATAGGTTTAGTACTACAAATAACAATAATTAGATTTACTATACTAACGTTCTATTAAAAAAAACTACGACTCCTTAGTCTCAGGTCACGATGAGAAAATGTTAACATAAACATTGTTTTAAACGTGTAATTTAGTATAATTTTGTATTTTGAAATAGCTTATCAACTAAACTTGTCAATTATTTTTATTTACATCAACTAATTTTTCAACTATCATTAATCAATTATCACCTTTCAACTAATTTATTAGTTATTAACAAATTTTTTATTTTATCTATCAAACATACTCTAAGCATGTTTATATATATATATATATATATATATATATATATATATATATATATATATATATATATATATATATATATATATATATGGGTTGAGTTCAAAATGAAAACCATGTCCTTATATGCGAACCTGCGAACTAGTGCTTTTTATTATATATCAGCAGTGCTTTATTAATATTTCAGTTATATGCCTATTATACAATCCTAATGCTTTTAATTAAATAAGAAAATACACAAAAAATCTGATCCATATATATATATATATATATATATATATATATATATATATATATATCACTCCTATATATTAATGCAAAATCCTCCTAACCTATATGTCTGCTTCGTATGCTTCGTTTGACAAATAAAAAATTATGGTGCTTCGTTTGTTTATGTGTCATCCGAGCCTAATATTTACCTATTTTATTTTTTATTGTATCTTACCTAATTTAATTTTTTTTTATATATATTTTTTTTATTCAATACTTTCCTGTTGATTCTCCTAATATAAAAATAGAAATAAATCATATATAATAGGTAGATAGATCTAAATT
>BMAC01000001.1:1826398-1918004 GCA_014905375.1 Phtheirospermum japonicum | reverse complement strand
TATATAGTTATGTATAGTTATAACATAAATATTGTCTACTCAGAGTTCCAACCCTTTGAGTTGGGCTACGAAACATTGATCAAAGGGGCTTCGCTCCTATAGTTGCTTGTGAGATAGACTTGCCTGTTTGATCATCATCTTTGAGATCATTGCGTAATCTTTTTATATATTTATTCAATGATTACACCACATTTCCTTAACCAAGCCACTGCCTATGAGTCGTCCGCTCATTCTTCAACAGGCACGTGGTCCTAGGTTGCAGCACGTACGGTCGTTAACTCCTCGCAAAAGCCAAGGATCCTGGTGTGAAGAAGGGCTCTGACCATGGTCCTAGGTTGCAGCACGTCCGGTCATTAACTCCTCGCAAAATCCAAGGATCGTGGTGTGAAGAAGGGCTCTGACCACGTACCTGTTGAAGAATGAGTCGGCGACTCATATGCAGTGGGCATTTGAATTCTGTCTCTTCCTCTTTCAATCGAAAGACTCGATGCAGATAGTAGTACACTAAAAGCCTTTGGTGTAATGAACCGCGAGCCCTAGTGAACCTAAAGATGATAAGGGCCCATCAAAAATTACTATTAAAACCATTGAATTTAGAATATTGTAAAGTAGCTCCTCGGTGGGGAACGACTCCGTTGATGGGTGTCGCAATGGCTCTATTGCTTTCACACCTGTTCTACCGTATGGAGCCATTGTTTCTATTTATTCCATCCCTTACTTCTACACCCTGACGCCCTCACCAGAAGTGGAGTGCAGATCAATACCGAAACACCTATGTAGTGTCTGACCTGGACCACAAAGATACTTTATTTAATTTAATATTTTATTTAATTTAAGAAATCCTACCTATCTATTTTATAGATGTGGTATATCTCGCATTCTTCAGGTATAATTTTCATTGATCACAGATCGGCAAATGATCCGTAGTCGTCCTGAGGCAGCAAGATGTATGATATAGGATCCATGGATATGCAAAAGAGAAATGCTATCCCCACTCGCCACGAACATAGATAAGCAAGTATATAAAAGAAACTAATTTATCATTTCGCTCGTGAGCGCTTAGAGCCCCTCTTCCATCAATAGGTACTCCCAATGGAATTAATTCTAACTCCCACATGAGGAAAAAAAGTATTTCAAGTACTTCGTATAATGCCCAATATATATGGCTCTTGGCCTAGACAACGTCCTAGGCGTTAGAAATTTGAATGTAGAAGCTCCTATATCATGTGCTGGTATAGACGAGCCTCTTGGGCCACTCTCCCCTTCCCCGGCCGAGGCCCCCTTCCTTAAGCCATATCAAACCTACCAATAGCACAGCTTGGCTGGTCTGGTCTGAATTTAGGCATGGCCCACCCGTCTGCTGCTAGGTCCTATCGTCATTGATGCATAAATAAAGTCCCGACAATGTAAGAGAAAGAGGGAAAGTAGGTCTTGTTGTCCGCTGCATGAACCAATGATCAACTCAAGCCTATTGAGAAAAGCTAAGATGGCACCTTAGGGCCGAGCGCAATGGGGGAGTTTTGCCAAAATCTTTCCATTTTCCAAGTTGATACAATCTATTCGTTCGTGTGTATACATACACACACACACACACACATATAGGATTAAGTTCAAATGAGAATCATGTCCTTATTTGTTAACCTAAAGTCAATTATGGGCTTTAGATCTAATTAAATGGATGGATCAGATTTTTTGTATATTTTCTTATTTGATTAAAATTATATAATAAAAGCACTATTAGTGTATATAACTGAAATATTAATAAAGCACTGTCATTGTATAATAAAAGTACTAGTTCGCAGGTTCGCAAATAAGGGAGGGTTCTCATTGGAACCCACATGTGTGTGTGTGTGTGTGTGTGTGTGTGTATATATATATATATATATATATATATATATATATATATATATATATATATATATATATATATATATTGTTTATATTTTTAAAAAATTATATTATATTCTTTATGTATTCAAAGTGATACTATTTTGCTTCTAAATAAGTGTTGTTTTAAGTTAATAATTTTGTTACTAATTATTTATCCTTTTAGATATTTTTTTACCTTAAGCCGAGTAAGCATGTTTCAAGCTTTTATGAGCTAAAAAATGAAACTTCATGAAGAAGAACACATTAAAACTAATACATGAAAATACCGTTGAAATGAATATAGAAATAGCTTTGAGGCACTTAACTTTTTTTAAATCAAATTCTCCTACTATTAATTGCTAAGCATGTTGAACCACTTAACTTTTTGATCAAATATGTCTAAAATATATCAATTTAATAAATTTATTAATTAACCAAGATATTGATTTAACATGCTTCTGGCAAATCAAGACCAACAAAACACTATTTAAATGAGATTATTTATTAAATAAACATAAATTTATCGAGATTTTATTACTTTATTATCAGTAATACTAAACCACCAAAACATATCTATCAAATTTTATCTTTTCATTATATTCAAATTGAGACATAAACAATCGGACACATATTGTCTAACAATTGTAACTAAATATATAATGAATTTAAAATATTATCTTCTTTTATATTGGTACGGTTTATTCATCTATTGACACGACACGAGAGTGGTACCAAATTAGGGCAAACTCCATAGCAAAACACTGAATTTATTAGCACGACTATTGTCGTGCAAATATTTAGACCGACCTACCAACACGCCCAATAAATGTCATTGCTATAGTTTACTTATAGGCACGACTCCATTGTCGTCTCAATTTTAGAATTTTTATTAATCTCAATTCTTATAATAAAATTAAAATAACTATTTCAAGCACTGCAGTTATCATTTACTAAATAATATTTTAGATATAAATGATTTTCTTTCATTACAATTTAAAAGTAAATCTGCGATGTTCAACTATGATATGAGGTTTATAAGTTATATATTTGCACTGTTTTAAGAATAATTTTGTTATACATTATACGGTAAATATTATGACCATGTTTCGATGATCGTTGATTATATTAGTTGGTTGGACTATCTAATTATATTACTTATTTGTATAATATTTGGTACTGCTTGTTGATAGTTACTTGATTGTATAAACAATTAATAAAAATATCAACGTGATTAGTTGCATGTTGTTTTTTTTTATTAATATAAATTTATATGTTGAGAGTTTATTAAATACATAAAACAACAACATTTACCAAAAAAAAAAGATGGATTTTTATTTTAAAATTATTAAGCATTCGCTTATTTTATTTGGATATAAAAACGCAAGTGTGCGATGTATATGTAGCATACCGTCTAGAGTAAGGTCGTATTCCACAAGAATCGGTTACGCAAAGCAAATAAGTATTGCAATTGTGATAGTTTAACTTTATTTAAACTAATAAATAAACGACTTGTTTTGGAAAATAGCTAAATATAAACTAAGAAAACCAATTAAAGTAACGCAAATCAAACAAAGGTTTATCACGGGAAAAGACTATTATAGGGGTTCGAGTTCAATGGGATATTTGATCAAATATCATTCTAGTTTTTAATCAGTCAAGTACTTGTTTTAATACTCATTTTGATAAAAGACAATCACAAAAGTAGTTTAATCATCCTCTCAAAGAAATTAAATGGTAGATTATAAATAAGAAAATAATATCTCTATTCAAAATCTTATTTATAACTCCAAATAGTTTAAATGATTTTTATTGTTGTCACAATTAATCTCAAGTCTTTCGATTTTATTGATTAATAAATTTTGTATTCAAATTCTGTTAACAAACCTGGTCTTTTGATTTGTTGAAATTAATAAGCATAAGAGATTGTGAGTAATTGTGCAAACATTCGATCCAAATACACAAAAATAATAAAAGAGCATATTTGGTAAATTAGAATTTCATAATCTCAAATCCCCATCCACTTTCTAACCTTAGAATAATAAGAGTTTAACTAGACAAATTTCAATCAAAATCACAATAAATTCTTAAGAAATCATGTTCAAATCAATATAAAATAAAATATGTAACCCGCAAAGTTGGATCTTCAATCTTGTCTCTCAAGTCCCTGTTTGATTCTCCATCTCTCTTGTTCCTTGGTACCTTGGTGTTTTCCAGCTGGTCTAAGATGCTCCAAAACCTCTTAGGACTTGATAATTAAACTCCAAAAAGAGTCCTCTTAGAAAAAAAGGAAATAAAAAACGCATAAGAAGTAAGTCAGAACTCGGCCCAAGTGCATCGTGGAATCCTTCGTGGTTGAGACACGAACCACGATGATTGTCCATAAAAAAGGTCCTCTGTCATAGGATGTATCGTGGTTGAGACACATACCGCGATCATTGTGCCTAAAAATGCAACTTTGTCGCGGTTCGTGCTACGGTCACGGCACTAACCGCGGCTCCCTGATAGCTTGCACGGTTATCATCATAACTCTCTCAATATAACTATGATTGATAAAATATAATATGTATTATAAAACCAACTCAATCATCTTTCTAAACATATATTACACATCTTCAATATCTAAGTAATACCAGAGTTATGATCATTTTGACATCCATGTTGCGAGGCTTCTCGAATCCTTTGTGAAATCTTATATGTTTGCTCTTTCAAATGATATTATGGAAAATAAAAAATAACCACTATTAGGGATATGGGTGGAGTCTCGCTCAGTAAAGAGAGTTGTAGATTCGTAAAAGAGGAGAGGAGTCTTTACTTTCTATCTTACTAGTCAACGCGCTAGTTGAAATCAAACTAAACTAAAGCAAGAAGTGAGAAGGTTGATTTTGAGAAAGAAGGGCAACTATTTTATTAGTTTCTTAGTAAAGGAGTGTTAGCGCATTCCTTTTCTTGTTTGTTAGTGACTTATTGATATATGTGTTCCAATACTAATGAAGCAAGGAAGATATTAAGCAAACAAGGATCCCACTCTTAGAAAGGGAATAAAAAGGACTTTATATTTTTTTAGAGTTGTACCTATCCAATAATATTCTAATATGAATGACTTGCTATTCACTCGGTTTTTGGGTAATAATCATTATGTAGGAGCGATGGACGAGGTTTAAGGCATAGCATTAGAATTGTTATGTAGGCTTTTGTTTACCAAGGGTTCGAATCCCTCTCTTTCTGTAACTTCACCTAATTAAATATAGTCAAAGCCAAAGCACAGCGACTGACATCCCCAAGGAAGTAAAGAGAAATAAAAGCAAGCGATTAAATGACCCGACCATTCTTGACATCCCGAAAGCCTTAAGGGAAGAAGGAATGAAGGGTCTGCCATGCTTGTAGCTATGAGTTAAGATTTATGAGCTAATGTAGCTATGAGTTCCTGCATCTAGGAGTTACTAAGTTCTGAGCTTTGTTGCTTGTAGCTATTGAGCTAGTGGCTAAAAGGCAGTAAGGGTTACCTTTCCAGCGGCTGTAAGCCAAGAAAAGATCTAGCTACACTATTTTGTTCTTTCTAGTCCTCTATTTGAGCTTTAAATAGATGCATCACAAGCAAAGATCATATATCCTAATTGACTGTGAGTTGAATAAGCTATGACCCTTTTTATACCATTCTATAATATTCTGGTGGTTGTCGCAAGGAATGACATCATCGCTCCTGCAAAAGTAATAACAATCAAAGCCGTAGGCGGGTATTCAAATAAAGGGGAGCACCTTCCTATCATGAAAATTCCAAATGTTACCATAGTAGTTGCATGAATCAAAGCGGATACTAGAGTGGGACCCTCCATAGCATCGGGTGACCAAGTATGCGATGTTATGTGTTGATTTCCCAACAGCACCAATAAGAAGTAAAATACATATCAGAGTTTTGGCATTCAATTTCATATTGCAAGAAATCCAAGAATTTTTGGGGGCACTAGCATAAGCAAAAAAGGTTGAAAAGTTTATTGTTTGAAAGAGAGTGAAACAACCAGAAATCCAAGGAGCTAATCCAAAATTTAAATTATATGGAGAATGCCTTATGTATATATATCAAAAGGATGGCCAATAAAGACTATTTTATTTCTCGATTCAATAGAAGCTCAAAGAGGTGAATAGGGTTACAAAAATAACGAAAGATATGGAAAAAGCAGGTCCAAGATAGGGGGATGAAGCAATTCCAACATATTCAATTTCCACTTCCCAAACCTTTCGGAGATTTGAGGTTCAGATGGATGAAATGCACTACACCTTAAGACCTTAATATAGAGACTTTCCCGTGGTATTGGTTCATTGGCAACGATAGATATGTGCGATCAAAAGAGTACTAATACGCCTCAACTTAAAAAGAAGAGCTACTATTGAAGATGCCGAGATTAGAAGAAGAACGGTCCCGCTTCCTTCAATCAAACCTGATAGAGAGTTAGCCATACCTAAAGTATAAAGAGCAGAATTGGGTGGGAAATGACATTCATACTGACCTCGCCTAAGGATTAGAATGTTAAAAACCCTACAGATCTAGGGAAAGCTTTTTTACTTCCTGCAGGTCGTTCGTTAGCTCCATCGGCTGCACACTACAAGGTGTCGGCATATCCTTTTCTTTTGTCCTTATTTGTACTTCTATTTCCAAGCCTTTCTCATGTGTATCTCTTTGTTGTGTTCTGATATGAAGTATTCCTTTATTCTAATCCATATTCTTATGGTGTGAAAGCATTTCATCGGGCTTCCTGCTAAAGGATGTGTACAAGTCGCTTCTTTTCCGCTTTCAAGCTGAATCAAGTGGGGAAGATGGAAAGTCAAGGTTGATTCATTAATTCCGTGGTAAGGTGAAGGAGAAAGACTAACAGCTTCTTATAAATAATACTTTTATACTTTTCATGCCAATAACCGGATTGGGTCACGATCTAGTATTATAGGAAGAAGGAAGCAAGGAAGCTGAGCTCCCCTTGATTGCAAGCTAGGGAGAACTGAAGAGAGACCTGAGCTCCTAGTATTGCAAATGATGAGAGGTTCGAGACCAATGCGCAGCTCGATAATGCTATACTTCGAAGAACTGCGATGCCATTAATATTGTCTTGTAAAAATAACAAGAACAAGAAGAGGCAGGACAACTTCTAGATAGAGATAAGGACAAGAAGGGGTTCTTTTGGGGCTATCATACCCGGTACAACCCCCTGTGAACCCCTAGCTTTAATTTAGCTACACTTGTTTAGTTGTAGGTTAGCTACAAGCCTAACTACAAGCTTCATGTAACTACTCTTACTTAACTTGCGGATCTCCGGAACGTGATTATTCACCCTCTCTTTGTGTTAAAACCTTGCAACTTGAGACTTCACCTTTAATTAAGCTCGTGACATCTCAATCATGTTAAATATTTGGTAAATAACCTACAAAACAAGCAAAACACGTAACAACGTTTAAGTATATAAAAAATAATTAAATCACGTTGTTTATGCACAATTTATAATTGAGACCTGACGAAATAAGCTCTAATGTATATATAAAACCTGTCTTTATAATTAAGTATATGGCTTTATTTAGCTATTAATTTGAGAATACATCAAATTTAATTTATGTAAATAGATAAATATTACTAAATTAATAGGTTGGTTGTAAATACTTTTTATGTGTAAATTAATGATAATGATAATATCATTAATTTAGGACAATATACAAAATTATTTTTTATGATAAATTAGTTTTATCAATAAAACTATTTTTGCATGGTAAGTGTGTGTGTTTTTGTTGTTGTTTTTTTTTTGTGTTTTTTTTTTTTTTGGATAAAACTATCAATAAAATTCAACTTTTGCAATCTTCTTTACAAAAAAACTCATCTATCTTAAAAAATTAAATCAAACGTGTATTATATTTTTAATTCTCTAACCATCAAACACAACATATAGTTGCAAGTGTAGAGGGAGGAAGTTTATAGTATTGGTGACATTATTATTGTGGTATAGTCAGGGAAGGATCCAAGGGGTAATTGCCTCCTTGGACTTCTAAAAATGATTTATTTATATATAAAACGTGTATTATATTTTTAATTTAGAACCTTAAATTAATACAAGTTCGTCTCTTTTGGAACCAATATTTAACCGATAATATTTTATTTATTTACACTCGTCCCTTATGTTAAGAAAGTAATAATCATTTAATTATTTATTTTAGTAAAGAATGAAAAGGCATAGAATTCTATCATTTATCATTTGGTTGATAGTATTATTCGTTATTTGCTAATTCTTTTCATGTCAATTATAATAATATAATAAACTTTTATGTCATAAAATTGTGAAAATACAATTTTAGGACGTGCAACCAAAGAAAATAATATAGGGGCTACCGAACCCGGCATATTATGTAACATATTATTATAATTTAAATAATCACCTCCTTTGACCTAACTTCTGATTTTGTACCTCCAATGAAAATAACTAAATATCCAGTTCTCGTAATGCAAAATGTCTTTTTAAAGAATTATAAACATACGAAATCTTGTGATCTTCAACAAAATCTTGCGGGCATGTAAGTAAGTAACGCAAATGATTTTTATAATTAAAAAAAAAGATTAATCAAATCATTGTTAAGATTGGTAGACTTCTTGGACTTTTTAATGTTTTATTTTATTCACTCCGTTCCATTACGAGTTACGACATATCAAATTAATTAGACTCGATAGAATCTTTTAGCAAACAATTGACATAATGAAAGTTTGGAATATTGAGAATTAATGGTAGCACATTTATTACTCAAAATGAGAGATCATTTTGATTTTATTTTTTTTTAAATGAGGGAGATCATTTCAGGAAGAAAATCTCACTTTAAGCAATAAAAGAAAGTGGCATGTAAAAATCAGTAAATTAAAATACATTTATATGAAGGGAATATATAATAGATATATAAGTGCTGTCTAATTAGCACGTACATGTACATTTTCAAAAACCAAAGATACGATACAAAGATCATAGATTCAATTACTAGGTCGTAAAATGCACGCAAATGTAAAAGATTGGACCATCATTTTGTATATGGCCAGTAAAATAACCCACACCAAAACAAAAATGTAAAGTCTAATACCCAATTATTAACCAATTTTCATTTGTGGACCACCATAAACTGGCACCTAATTAAAGTGACACAAAACTGGCACCTTAATAAGGTGGACTTTTCAAATCTTTTTTTTTCATATGTATACTTGACTAAAAGGTTAATAAAATGAGTATGTTTTGATTTATATTTTTTTTAAATAGGATAATCATGATTTTTAAATAACTTAAAATATTTACATATTTTTTAAATCGGACAATAGAAAGAATTGCTTTGTTTTTTTAAATGGGGGCCCCTTTGAGTACAACTGTCCAATGCATGGCACAGCAGTAGAGTACAAGTGAGGGACCGCTCTTGCATAATTTCTAAAATCTGCAAAAGCGAAACAAGAAATAACTTCCCAAAATGCTACAAACATGCACAATCAGACCTCGCCTTACTCCATACACAATCTTCTCCTTTTGGTAAATCCCATTTTTCCTATATTACAATGGGAAAAAATAATAATAAAATACACAGATCTAGAGAGAGAAATGGAAAAACATGAGTGTAACGAGGATTTCGGAGAGAATTTAGATTGTGAGAGAGTGGCAAAGCGTACAATTAGTATTCCTTAGATTTGCACTATAGAGATTGAATTTGAAAATAAAAATAAAAATATTTATACTTATTACATCTCCATAATTGTTTTCCGTAGATTATTAAGTATTTATTGGTCTTCAGACATATATCTCTATGTGTTTTGCTATAATTATTATTATTATTGTGGGTGATCTTTTATTTCCGTATAATTAAAAGAACCATGACCGTTCAGATTTTCTCGTAATCTAAATGAAATGATAGAGATCTGGGTTCTTTAAATTCTCTCGGATTTTTCCATTTGGAAATTTATTTTTCAAATCCCTCAGATTTTTTTTTGATTTTTCAAATTTTGGGCCTAGGATACGGTGTATAACTTACCATTTCGAGAAAAAACAAAATTCAAAAAAACCCATCCGCTTTCTTTTAAATACTCGATGAAATTTTGATGGCTCAGTCTCAAAATGGCTCAAGAAGAATATATCTCAGGGCGGTGCCACAGTGGTGGCTCCGGAAGGTCGAAAAAGACTAAGCAAAAAAAGGCACCACAAAGAGGATTAGGTGTTGCTCAACTTGAAAAGATCATATCGGAGGAAAAACAAAAGAAAGGATATTTTGGTAAAAATATCGATAGTGATACTCATGTCAGTCCATTTTCAGGTCTTCACCCAAATTTTAGTCAAGGACGTGAAATTGGGCTCAATCTTATAATAATAATGATAATAATAATAATAATTTTAGGGGTATGAGTCACAATTTGATTGCATTTGAGCCACAATTGAATGGACAAATTTTGGCTCAGAGATCACACCAATTTCAGAGACCTTCTTGTTCTTCCACCTTGGTTAGTAATGTCTTTATATTATAATTATAATTTCTTGAAGTCCAATATAAATTATAGAGTTATTGATTATTTTATTTATTTATTTATTTATTTTGGGTGTTGAATAGGTGAAATCCTCTTCAGGTATTTCAGCAGTGATGAGTACTCAAATGGAGCCCCCTTCAATCCCAAGTTTTCATTATAAAAATTATGCATTAACAGAGGAAGATAAGGTAATTTTAGTGGATGAATTGTTTATTTTTATTTTTTTTAACAATAAGTGGTGTATTTGATAATGAGTAGTATAGTCAGATTTCCATTTCATTTTAACACTGGAGTATGAAAATAAATCGGAACATTTGTGATTTGTGAGTGTCTAATTACATCTTCTTTTTTTTTTCTCAATCCTTCTTTTTTTTCTTTCTTCCTTCTTTTCCAACATGGTGATTTTTTCGTAATATCTTCAGAGATAATTTTAAAAAAAAAAAAAAAAAAGGTTTTCTAAAAGTTGACTTAGGTGTGATTATGTCTTAACTAATGTACATCATGGGTATATTTTTAATTCCCCCAATTTATATTTTCACTCAGTCTAGGAATTAATAGGTTCTCCATTTTTTATTTTTTTAAATTTAGTGGTAAATAAATCTGATTTGGGTTATGTGTAGATGATTGGCATGATGAAGAAGAAGAGGGCCTACCCCTTCTCTCTAGACCACAGCAAATCAGATGAATTAGCTTCTTCTTTTACCAATGACCAACAACAATACACTATTTATATGGAACCAAGAAACAAATTGATCAGGTTATTTCATTAACTAACTCATATTTATCGCAATGTTAAATTCAAAGAAAAAAAAAAAACGAGTTCTTGAAGTGCACTGACATTTTTTCTTTTAACAACTACGCAGAGAAAGCGTATCGAACCCGGGCCCGCCCGAAAGGAATTTAAATGAATTGCCGAACGGCGATAGTGAGAGGCTAAATGGAAGCTTTCTAACATTGGCTCCTCCAGCAGTTGCATCTCCACCGTTGAAACCAGTGCACAAGCATGCACTGGATTATTTAGGTCACCCAAGGCACGAATCATCCGATAATCAGTGCATTCCCGGTCAGGTATATATGCAAACGAAGATCGCTTTATTATTATTGTTGTTGTTGTTGTTGGTTTTTAATCTTACTCGAAAATTTTTACTAATATTTGTGTTGTGTAGGAATATGGCAATAAGAGCCAACTCGATCGGGCCTGGCCAAGCGGATCGGGGGGGAATTCTTTTAGCTTCTTTCCGATTGAGTTGCGAACTAATCAAAATACGGCATATGTAAGCGGTGGCGATGGGAGAAAGGGTGAAACAATCGATCTCAATCTAAAGCTTTAGAGAAGCTAGCTAATTGCTCGAGTCTTGGAGCGACTAGCTTGTTTTGATTTGTGTGTAATTTGTTTTGTAACTTTGTATTGCTTGTTGAATGTTAACGGTCATCTCGATCGAGATCGATCGTGTGTCGAACGAATGATACTTTTTGAGGCGGGACCAAGACCACATCTAATGAGTAATGTTTTCAAATCTCAGCATAAATTAACCAATTTAAAATACAAGATTTCGAGTCTCATTTCGATATACTTGATGTAGAAAGTGATCTTACCTTAACCTGTCAAAGGGAGCTAAATAATTTTAAACTCGGAACACTTACAACTCCACAAACTCACTCAAAAAAGTCTTAAACTCTTTGCCTTGGTACGACCTCCCTAATGCCGCCCTACAAACGACGTCATTTGTCAGTGACAACAAATTTACGACCGCCGATGAAGATCCCAGTCGCCTTATTTTCTCAACCATGGCGGATGTTTCTTCTTCTCGCACACGACGAAAAGATTGAACCCTTTTGGTGCTCAACAGCTGGAGCTCGTCTGTAATTACAACAAGGTTTGTGTGGTTGGTTGAGGCATTAATTCAAATATGCTCATCTTCTCAAATGTTTTATAAATACATCCTTCCGTTTAGGTTAAATGTTAATATTAGTTCACTAATTTATGTTATTTCGCTCTTTCATGTAAAAGACTTTTCGGTGTTGCAATTTAGTACACTAACTTTTAATTTTTGGCAACTTAATGCAATCTCGATTTGCAAATTCACCGAAAATTACGCCGGAAGGATGACGTGGCACTCCAATTCGGGAATCTCTCATTTGTCGACAATTTTAAATGATTTGGCACTGACCACCTCCCTGGAACCGTAAACTAGCCTATCTGGGATGCTTATTCTCGGCCTGTTTGAGAAGATAGCATCCTGGTTTTTCATGATCTCGCGGGCCGCTTCGGCCGATGAGACAACGAGCGTCGGGACACAGCCAAACTGAAGCAATATTAGCTCACCGTAACGGTTCGATAATGACCAGAGCGAGCGGTGAGGATATGCGACAATCTGGTGGAGGTTTCCGATCATAGGAAGCTTTCTTGGAGATGGCGGTACGTATTTCCGGGTCGGGAAAAGGGTGCCGGAGCACCATTTGTGAAGGAAGATGATGATGACAAGATGGGGAAAAGAGGAAAAGTCAACTGCCCAAGAGCAACCATTTTTCATACCTTGCAATACTGACTATCCGGAATATTAAATAAGCATGTAAATTAAATGTAGTTGGCAGCTGTAACTAGTTAGTTATACTTTGTCACAATGTGATATCCATGTTCCTATCATGGCCTTAAACAATTTCTTACACAAATCAATGTTTCTTGCCCATTTTACTAATTTTGTGGCATGGCCCGGATCTGGACTTTGAAAATTGGATGTAAAAAATTTAAGCCCGGCCCAGTACTTTTGACAGCTCTACAATTTAGTATAAACTCATTGGCAAAATTGTGATAAATTTTTGAGGCGGTGATTCCAATTATCTCTCAATGCCAATAATGTCTGTCTCCGAAGTAAACTTAAGGGGGCAATGTCTGAAAATTCGACATCAAGAGGAAACGTATGGTGGGGCAAAATAACAAAATACATACCATAAACAATTAAATATGTGCCCAGATGTGAATATATAATAAATACTCTGTCAACAAACTATGTCCTGAGTCGGAAAAATTGAAGCCACCTCTGTCCACAATAACGAATTGTGTATCATAAAACTAGATCAGTACGAAAACTTAGTCAAATATAACGCCCCTATCGATCAGCTAAAAATGGTCTAACATTATACAACAAAACGAAGCATTTTTAGTAGCGATGAAAACCCCTTCCTCTGCCACGTCCCCTCCAACCTCTGCCACCTCGTCCGCCACTTCTTGCATCGGTTAACCCTTCAAATGCTCTGTTCACAAGCTGGTTTTGTAAACCACCTGCTCCTCGACCCTTCTTTGTTACATTCGACCCAGATCCATTAGCAGCACGCTTTTGACTGCAATGATGAACGTTTAATTTGAATCGCAAAAGCGAAGCATAATAACAATAGTGATGAAAACGAGGGATAAGGAATAAAGAAAATAAATTCTACACATACCCCGTTGTAGCAGCAGCACCAGATGTAACGGGTTTAGTTACTTCTTTCCAAGATAAGTTTATTTTCTGGTCCCCAATAAATGAAGGCGCTTTTGAATGCAAAGGCTACACAAGACCATAGTGCGTAACAACCAGTCAGAGAAATAAATGTTGAAATAAAACACCGGGCTATTATTTTCCTCATCATAATTTCATCCGAAAAAAGTGCTACTCATTCCGTCCCAAAATAAAATAATTGTCGTTTTAAGAATTTGAAGCAATTTGATTGTTTTAAACTTCCTGCTTTAATATCTTCAGAATAAGTGTTAGATCGGTGAGGGTAGATCAGTCATTTTGTAAGATTTCTTAATTTGTGTCAAATATTCTAAAACAACAATTACTTTGGGACGGAGGGAGTATTCGCTATCTTTAAAAAAGCTCACCTGGGCCAACGCCAGTATATTGTTGCACGTTCGAAGACCAGCTGTAGCCTTCTGCTTCTGCTGCTTCTGCAGGACATGTCCCAAAATAAAAAGGGTTAAACCAAAATTAATGTTGACGCAGCTAAACAGAAAAAAAAAAAAAAAAAGAAAAAAAAAAGGGTTATCGGAACAACAGAACATTTACTAAGGAAAAACTCACAATTGTTTCTTTTTCCTCATCTGTCTTTGCAGCTGCCATTGCTTTATTGTGCTCCGCCATCCCTTGGGTCAATTTCTTATTCATTGCCTTAGATAATTCCTCAATGGTGCTCAATCTATTCAATCAAAATACTAAGTCAACATTAATCTGAACTACAACAAAACCAGCGATTCTGGCAGCTCGAGTATTTCAATAGAAGGGGCAAACAAAGGTAAAATATGACATTAATACTATTCCTCATACTCAATTGAAAAGTATCATGCCCATCAAGCAGACTTTGCATGACCTAATGAAATAGTTTATAAGTTGTAGATACCAAGTTTAAAATACATTCAGTTCAAGAACTACCTCTCTGTGAAATCTTTATATTGTTCTGAAAAGTCTTCCCCAAGCCTGTCTGAAGGTTGTCCAGTGACGATCTTGTAGCCACAAAGGCTATTTGTGGCATTGGGAGTCTACAAAATGTAGCAATATGTGACAATTTGTAATAAAAAAAATGTATAGCCCGTCGTCTTAAAATACAGCATAATTATTGCTTATTACCTTGTGAGCCAAATGGTGAAATGCATACAACAAGCACTCGATACTAATGAAATTTATCTCCTCGATCTTTCTCCTGACCATGTATTTCTGCAGGACAGAGAAAGAAAAGGCTCAGAAAGATAGCAGATACATGAACAAGCATCATAGTGTATAAACACCGCTAGTCAACATAATGGGATCAAAACCAATATAAACGGCAGAATCATGTATGAACACAAAAGAGGGCCACCAAGGACTAAAAGACATAGAGTGACTAGGAGAACAAATAGCATCATAAATCAAATAATGACGTTGAAAAGCAAATGATACAGAAAAACAGAACCACATTAGTAAAATGACACTTTTCAAGTTATTTGGAAGAAAAAAAAAGTTACCTTTAAAAGTTGAACGACTGATGGAAGAAGCTGTCGAGAATCTTGTGGTTTAGCATAATGCGAGCATTCAGCAAGATTCTTGAGCAAGTCTAATTTTCGTTCTTCAGGTAGCTGATGGAGAAAACGAAAAAATTAATCAGAGAACCGCAACATAAATTCGAACTTGGAGAATCAAGAGTAATAAAGAAGCAATATAATGAGATGTCTTTAGCTTAGAACTCCTCAGTTGTACAATAGAAGTGACTCTCAATTATGTTAAAATAGGCTTCATTGAAAAATTGAAATGTACTTTTGACCGTGAAAAAAGTATCAAGATCGTCATTAAAATACATGTGTTTCTCAAATATCAAAAGTAACAAAGGCACCAAGCTTCGTGAAAGGAAAAGGCGTAACAAACCCTACTGAAGAAGAGACAGGTAAAAAGATAAAGGGGCAAAGAATTTGATTAATTGCAGAAGATAAAATGTCGAATGAGAAACACTGATATTGCTACTTCCAAAGATTCTCAACTGCGATGGAAAGATACAAGGATAGGCAGAACATAGAAAGGCGATAAAATAACAACGGAATAGTTGATCAGGTATTGCTAGCTAAAAAACTTCATATCCAACTCAATTGTTCAGAAATTAGTCAGCAATATAGCTTGAACATTACCTTGTCAAAAACAGGGATGATTTGCTTAGTCAGATAATTGAAGAACTTACTGCTCGATGCACCCCTCTGTCATAACACATATGCTTGAGGTCAATATATACTCAAATAAATTAAAACCATCAAAATACTAGAGTTGTGTATACCATGAAAAAAGGAAGAGCCATTTGTAGACAGGATATAAATCGATCAATGTGATCACCATCTGAAACCTGTGGACACGTGACTAAAAGATTAGCAAATGAAAATTAAAATATAATTCCATAGTAGTTTTCTATCAATAAAACAGACCAACGTTCGCATGGAAAGAGTATATAAATAAATACAACAAAGGAAAACAGCTGTAGTAACTATGTTTTGTCGGAGGTAGTGCAACAAATTTAAAAGGGAAATCAGAAAACAGCAACACTAAAAAAATGCTGAAATTACATCAGGAACCAAATTAAGGAAATGGGACGCATCAGGAGCAATGTTATAAAAAAAGAAAGGCGGATACGAGGCATTTTGTTCAGACGAGGCGAAGTGCGCCTCGAAGCGGAACGAGACGTGCGCCTCAATTTTTTTCCAAAAAATATATATATATATATATATATATATCCAAAAATAATAAAACTACGCAAAGTACAACAATAACTATTAATCACCCTAATAGTTCAACAAAAACAAGAATTAGAACATCAAAACCAATCCTAATAAGTAACACCAAATTCATCACACACCTAGAAAACAACTACAAAGCAATAAAGAACGAAAAGGAGTCCAAATTAAGTAGCAAAACAAATTTCCCTAATCATTTTATTTTTTTAATAGAGAATCATTGTGTGCAGTGGTTTGAACAACTAGTCGTGTTATCCATTTTTAAACTCAGTTGTTTGTATTATATATATATAAATAAAATATAATAGTATTACAAAAAATTAGAAACAGTGAGTTGTGGTTTTCTAAAGTGAGCTTCTAATTTATATTTTTATAGTATTACATACACACATATACATATATATAACACTAACAGAGAAGAGAGAGCAACGGCGATGTTTTAGGGTTTTCACTTTTCAGCCGAATGTTTTAGACCTTAAGTGAGTAGATTCAACCGTAGTCTTCTATTTGACTTGTTTTATACTTTTATTAATAACAATAAATAAAGAAAAGAGGAAAATCAAAAAAAAAAAAAACTTAAATTGAGGCGTCCGCCTCAGACGCCTCGAGGCGTATCCGATCGAGGCGGACGCCTCGACACTTTAGGTGAACGTTCCAGGTATAGCGGTCCAATGCACCCGCCTCGAACCAAACTTCCCAAAAACGTTCCGAGGCGTACGCCTCAGCCATATTTTAAAACAATGATCAGGAGTGCAGGGTCCTGAAAGCTACACTTCGGATTCCTGAACAGGAAAATGCATTTCTAAAGAAGGCCACATTTGACAGAGACAGGGAGAGGATATTAAAACTCAGACAAAATGGTATCAAAATGCTCGATATAGAAGACTTTGCATTTTGATAAAAGTCAGTAAAAGAGGTGGCAACAACCAAAAACTAATGGAAGCGGATAAAAACATACATCAAATTGAGCATCCAAATCAGCCTGGCCCTCTATAATTTCAAACAAGTTTCTTGAACTCGCTCCACGGGAGCATTCTGCTGCCCAAATAAGCTCAAGCTTTTTAAGAAGTCCATGAACAATTTAAACTCGCGTGGCTGTCCACATCTTGCAAATTCTGGAAGAGAAACATATAAGAGAATCGTTGGAGTAATTAGGCTTCCATCGTCAGATATCATTAATCTTGCAGGGGGGGGGGAAAGAAATGAGTCTAAATAAAATTAAGAGAACAGAAAAAGACGTTCAGTTAAAAATTTTCAATCCTACAGTTGCAATACCTGCTTCACCAAATTGGTAATATGCCTCTCCATCTCATCCTTTGGCTTCAACAACTCTGCTTTAAGAGGAAACACCTGAAGAATGTACTCATGTAATTTAGGACATGCAAAAAAAAAAATCACAAATGAAGTCTTTCTCAAAATCAGCAAATGCTTTACCTTATCTCTAATAAAGCAGAGAACTTTTTCACGGATGCCCTCCCAAGCACTGAGATCCTCTGCATTTCGATCATCAGTGCTTCCAATGTGCTTAAATAAAGCTGTTAATGAAGCTGCAATAAAAATTAAAAAAATAAAAAAACTCCACAACTTCAGATTACGCATCAGGTGTACAATCCACATAATAAGTGCATCAAATAAAATCTAACCAGGCAGTCTAGGCATTGGCTTGATGTAAACAATTGTAGATTTTTCTAGTTTATGAAATCCTCAAAAGTGACAGAAAACTCTAGACCATGCGTTATTAGGAAAGCTCTTACTTATGACCTCATGCCAACGGATGAGATGAGTAAATGAGAAGTCAAGTTGTGCCTCAAACAGAAAGAAAATGGCTGACAGATTGTCTTCTTCCCACGATTATAGTATTTTCCAGCCAATCCCTTCCCATTTAATAGCAAAATCATCTTGTGGTGTGATTCGTACAACATACCAGCAGTTTTTAGCAGACTGACAACTTCCACGCATTGTAAAGAAGACGAGATAAATCATAATTGTTATCTCTGACATAGATACATAGAACACATGTTTGGCAACAACCGGATTTTCAAAATATTAATAACAGTTCTATTATTTCACAAAACTCCTCTTCATATAAATTCCTATTAGAGGTACCATGTCTGAATTCCTAACCACTGCATATGCATGCCTGGGCAACAGATGAATCGAACATTTCAGCAAACAAAAGGACAAATGAATCCATTTCTCAACAGCCCTCCAAAAGATTCTCCTACCGTTTACCACCTTACAGCCAACACGTCTCATGGAGTTCTGCACAAGCCTCAAAAGCTTTCCCCAAATGGTCCTTTTTACTACCATATGCCACCCACCCCCTAAGAAGTCCCGCTACATCTCAGTTGACTGACTTCCAGACTGAGGCCCCCACCACTAAGAGATACCAAAGAGAATTTTCCATGGGCAATGCAAGAACAAAACAAGACCTTGTTACATAAAATGCCTCTTGCATGATGAAATTCTCCCTTCAGAACTCAATCTTATCCAACAAAATCATGTGTCTAGAAGATACACCAAAGGATGATAGTTCCAAAGAAACAGGATGTAACTGTTTCAGGGAACCCGAGGAAGAATCCATGAGTACCTATTCAAGACCCACCTGATGACAACTTAATCTGCCATAATGATTTGCAGGCCAGAAACTGCTTTATGACAGAACTACTGTCAACAAAAGCATTTTCTCGCTTCTTCGTCGGAAAAAAGAATCGTTACTAGCTGAGATCAGATTAGACTCTAGCTGCATTTATGGACGGTTTAAACTAAACCTCACAACCTTGCAACAACACAACATACAGTCCGCATGTTCAACTGATGCTAGTTACTTGGATGAAAAAATATCAACCCATGCTGGAGCACATAAATTGGGAGTTGTGCTCATAATAGTTGAAGGTGACCAGACGCACGCAAAGGCTCCGGGTAAGATAGTGCAAGGCTGCTGGGTGTTTTCAGGCTAAGGCGCTGGATTCAATAAAGTTTGTGGCTTAGTTAGAGAAGATGCACTTCGAATAGGCAAGTTCTGCAATACCCATTTCTCTTCTGAATCACACAAGTACAAACAGCATAATGACCACAAAATAGCAACACAACTGACAGTACAAGCCATATTCATTTCCATCATCTAGCAACTTAATTTCCAGCAGTACATTTAACATATTAAAGATCATTATTACCACTAAGGCTGATTATAAAAGGCAAAGATAATCATTTATCATGTGTAACCTGCCTAAGGCTTTACGGAAACCTAAAAGGTTATGTTAAACCCCAAGAGTTACAATCAAAAACAAAAATTCCAACTTCCCACTTCTAGACAAAATAAGTTTTTTTAATGTCGATGCGACGTCGAAAAGCTTGGATGGTGTCAGCAAAAAAAATAAAAAAGAAATAAATAAAGCCCCAAAAATAATAAATATATTCTTTTTTAATTTTCTTCAAAATTATCAAGTATTATTTTTATATTGGAACTTACTCTTGACATCCTGCCGCAACAGAGACATAAGGGCTTTGTGCACTGCATCACGCTCCACGTTATCACCTAACATAACCAACAAAAACATTAAGAAAAGTAAAATCTAGACTGCTAAATACCTATTAAGAATCTCATACAGGCATCAAAGACTAAATTACCAGCAATGAGGAGTTGACCAAGGATGTCAACAATTTTTGCCAGATGTTCAGGTGTATCCTTGCAGAATAGAGGAAGCCCGCGAATAGCTTGTACACGAACCTTCAAAATAAATAGAACCCACAAAATCTCTTAGATATGTATGATGCTTTGAGGACAAGAAACAACCGTCTACTTATCCAAAAATCTTGCTTTCTCCCCCCACCCCTCCACCATTTAAATCAGAAAATAACATGATAATTTGCCCACTGCTTTTTAGTAAGCATACGCAAGGTACATAAAACCCAACACGAGAATTTGTAGGTTTTCAAGCATAATAGTGACAAGAAGATATCATTACAAATCCATCTAATATGTTTCTGGTACATCCTAATCTCAATCTGTATCCTGTCGAAACAATATCAAAACACAATCTATAATCATGGCTAAAGTTTTACATACATGGTGCAAGTGTGGGGACTTTTCAAAAATTAAGTGTAGACATGGGACTGAAATGATTGTTCTGAGCTAATTCAATCATGCGCTAGGCAACTCAAAATCTAGTGGCAATCCAATGTGGGAAAATGGCAATCTGAATACTAAATTAAAAATATTTTTTTTCCGAGATGCTCTTCTGGTACAACTATAAAGAAAAAATACCTAATCAAATGCTTTACAATGACAGTAAATCACTTACCCCAAGCTCCTCATCCTCGCACAAATACAAATGCTGGTCGAGAGCTTGCTCGGAAAGCTCGGGGAAATACTTGAAAAACTTCGGTATCATCTGCGCGGCCAGCTGCTTTGCCTTCACGCTGCCATTCGCTGCAGCAATTATACCCTCGTAATCCTTCTGATTCTGCTCCACAAAATCAAACGTACACACACAAAAAAAATATATATATATGAGAATTTAAGAACACAAATACGAAAACAAATAAGTGAGATAAAGCGAAAAAATTCATGGAAAGATTCGAAAAAGGTCGACTAACCTGGGACTTATCTTTGGCTTCGTTGAGCTTTTCTCCGTACTCATATAGCTTCTCGATGTCACGGGAATCATCCGTCGCCTCCGCCATAGTTTAATTGGAGTTTTGCAAATTGTCGCTCAAATGTGTGATTGTCTGGGCAGAAAAGGGGTTAGGGTTTTGGGAATGTAGATGAAGCTTCAGAGGGGGTATGTTTCAATGTCTAATTGCGCTTAATTAAATTGTGGAGTGTGTCAACCGACCGGCGTGGGGCGATAATAAAGCTTCTCTTGCATTTTAGGGGCGTTTAAGAAAGTTCTCGATTTTTTTTCACTATTTTTGCATGCACTACAAATAATATTCTACATTCTTTTTATTTAATTTCTAATCTCAGATTTTATTTTAAAGTTGATAATCATAAAATATATGTAATTTTATCTAATGTAATATTTATAATAAAAATTGATTTAATAATTCATAATAGTGGTGAGGTTTTATATTAATGCGAATATTACATTTCATAATAATGTTTTAGCATCATAATGGTGTTGTTAAAAAATATATGTTAAAAAATAATATAATTTAAACATCTTTATTAAAGTAATCCTCCCACAAATTATCAATTAATACATTTCAAAACGTAAAATTGACAAGATCTGTATATACTAAACAAAAAAATCTTGGAATATTGTGTTTGGTTGATTTATGTAATTTTAAACGTTATTTTAATTTTATATTTCAACATTTTATAATATAATTTATGTAATATTTATAATTATATGTGTAGTATTTAAACCCCATAGTTCTTTTAATTTATTGTTATCAATTACACATTATATTATTTTAGATTATTTATCACATGAACTAGAATATCAAATTAATTACAATGTCTAAACTAATAAAAATATACACAATAGTTAAGAAAAATATCATTTGAGTAGTGCAAGTATTGGCTCCATAATGGTGCGATTGCTGCGTAAATAGGTGGCTTCTGGCATAAGTTAGCTAGTTAGTTATTGATTAACCATCGATCGAGAACTAGAGTTTGTTTGGAAACTCATTTTAAATGGATTTTTGGGTTCAGAAGTTTTGAAATAGAATTATTGAAAAGTAATTTACTGTAAAAATCCATTTTAAACAAGTGCAATATGAATTTGGATTATTCTTTTACCATTTTTATAAAATAGTCATTCAAATGTGTTTTTATCACACACTTTAAAATACATAAAAGCACTTGTTGAAAAAATCCATATTAAAAAGTCATTTTGTGAATGGACTTTTTATACGGAAATTTTTTCAAACCAGCATTAATTTCTTAGATTATTTCCAATGGGACAATGTAAATTACTAATGAAATGACCAATACAATATTAGGGCATCTCAATGCAACAGAGTTGAAGTATAAAATTTAACATGGCAAAAGAATGATTATGTGGCACATTAAATGTTTGACATCGTCAAGAGTATTGTCAAATTCTAGACATTGATTTTGACAATATTTACATTTAATTTAAACAATATCTCCCAATGTGTACAATTTTAACTTTACTTTCTAAACTTTTTTTTCTATGGAAACACCTCATAAAGTATAGATTTTTCTCTTATTGTCATATTCTGACAAAAATTAAGATGTTGGAATATGAATATGTGACTTCATGATGGCACAAATCTCGCAATCTTTAAATCAAAGTATTTGCAATGACATATAAACCCCAAATATCTGAATAATTTTTGTGAATCGAGGCCAAAAAGTTGTAACAAAGGGTCATCGGTGCGCAGTGGATTTGGCCTCATTTTTTACTTTTTGGACATCGGTTCATAAGATTGTTCGAATATTTGAATTTTACACGTCGTTATGAAGATTTCGACATAAGTCTTGTAATTTCTCACCGTCATGAAATTCATGTATTCAAACTCCAATAATTTTTTGAACAAAAATAGACATTATGAGTCAATCAGAGAAAAAATATATAATTTATGAGGTGTTTTGAAAGAAAATGTAAAATCAAATATTTTTGGAGGCAAACAAATCCTTTTTTTTTTAATCATGTGGACACCCAAAAAAAAAAAGTCCACCATGTGAATGTTACAAGGCATCCGCGATGAAAAAAGCATTCAAATGAATTCTCACAACTTCTTATGTGACACATCAGATGTCATATCAAAATAAAAGTATATCGTTTTACGGACTTTTATTCACAATGATTAAACTCGTGAACCAACTATTTATAGTCCCACCCCCACGTATTAATATTTTACTATTTTTTATTTTCTTTCGTCCACCTGCATGAACAACTTATTACCTACAAATAACTCGCTCATCAACCTTGGTACATCACCAAAAGACTCTCATAATTGTGAGTTTTTTTAAAAATCGTATTTTTCCACCTCCTCTTCCTAAAAACATATAAGTGTGTCTCTTGTCCTTAAGAC
This sequence comes from Phtheirospermum japonicum, assembly GCA_014905375.1. Lineage (NCBI taxonomy): Eukaryota > Viridiplantae > Streptophyta > Magnoliopsida > Lamiales > Orobanchaceae > Phtheirospermum > Phtheirospermum japonicum. The sequence continues at coordinate 1,894,383 of BMAC01000001.1, read as the reverse complement.
CGTAACTTTTGAATTCAAAGTGGGTTAACATCGTAAAATGTTGGTCCTTAGTCAATCAATGCGACTTAACCCTTGTATGCCACATTTAAATATAGCTAGTACTTTTGTCCATGCACTGCACGGACTGTATATTTAAAGTACACTATATTATAACAAATTACAAAAAATGTAAAAATTCAATAAGTAGATTCAATGGATAAATAAATACTAAAAAACTATAGTATGTTAATGAGTTGGTATGCCATGAACTCAAGTGTATGATGCAACATATAAAAAGCGGGTGATGCAAATACAAGTGAGTAATGATGAGTATGAAATCATAAAATCATATTTATCACTCATCTATTGTATATTCATTTCGGATGTATCATGCACTCAATCGCACGATATATATTGTCTATATATCTAGGGCACCAACAAAACAAACAAAACAATCCAAGATTGAGAAATATTATGAAGTTTTATGATTTCTCAATTATGATTACATGTATATAAATTATGTGATCGATTTGTTATTTAATTGCGTGTGTGTAATGAAATTTGTTTTCATTTTTATGTGCGAGCTACAAACTGACCTGATAGTCGGCGATGGAATGTGTGCATCCATTTCGAGCCACTATTCAAAAAAATCTTAATTTTAGTTTTCTCAAGTACTCATATTGGGAATATATATCAATTATTATTTTTATTTATTTGTTTATTTATAGTTATGAATATTGTGCATATATATAATGTAATAAAATTTATATTAAAAACCTAATATTTGTATTAAGACATAAATTGTGCTCATATTTGGTCTTGAAATGGAATTTATGTCGCGGTAGGAACGCATATTTTCTTATTTATATCAATTAGAAAAAAAAAAGTAACTACATAATCCAAAGCAAATAATATATATTTAAATTTATAATGGATAAAAAAAAGAGTATTGTTCTATACATAAAATGATATACATAGATATCATTGTTAATTATCCATTTTCTTTTAAATAGTTAATTATTTACTGTAATTTTAATTACTATAATCATTTTAGAGTTGGATTCCTATTTAAAGAAAAATTTTAATGAATGTACATTCATATATATATATATATATATAAAAGATCATATGAGAACCAATTCCCTAAGTGGGAACATAGTAACCGCTATATTACATTATATGTGATGCTAATTTAGATACTGCAAAATTATATTTATATTTTCACATTGCTATTTTTATGTTCCCTTGATTTTACTATTATCTTAATTAGCATATGTATAATTCATAAATAGCATCACATCCTATGTAATATAGCAGGTTTTTAGGTTCCCACACAGGGATTGGTTCCCATGTGACCCCCCCCCCCCCCCCCCCCCCCACCACACACCACACCACACACACACACACACACACACACACACACTATATATATATATATATATTATATTAATTATATATATATATATATATATATTAATCAAAACAAATAACTGACCATCGATTCACACAAATCTCTTAAGCACGTCAGTCAGTGCTTTCTCTTCTTCACTCGTTAATTCGGCAAAAATGATGGCTTCTTTTCACCTTCTTCAGGGAACACATACTTGAGGTGACTTAGGAGGGGCTTGAGTTCCTCTTTAGGTCCAATATCTAGTTTCTTACCTCCTAGCTCACAAAGATCAATCACCCCCTCCAAATTTGGCTCTAGCTAATCGTCGTCCTCGGCGAGCCATGAGATATTACCTTGAGTAAGGATCGTGAACAACGAATTATTGCTTCTCTTGTACTAGTGAAGCGATGGGATCAATGAATGAGCATTCGACATTCATGGATGAAGAGGGCATTGCTTGAAAGTCATGAATGGAGAAGGTGACCATTTCATCCAAAATGGACAAGGTCATGCTACCATTTTTTACATTGATCAATGTATTGGTTGTGGCCATGAAGGGTCGACCCAGTAAAATAGTGTGCTCCCGGCTATCGTCCCGCACTTCCCCGACATCCAGGATAACAAAATCGATGGGCACGATGAGGCTACCAACTTTCATGAGGACATCTTCGATAATTCCCTTGGAATATCGGATGGAACGGTCTGCCAGTTGGAGTCGCAACTTTGTCTGCTTGAGGTCACCTAAATCAAACTGCTGATAAATAGAGAACAACATTAGATTAATCCCCGACCCAAGGTCGGGCATACCCCGAGTTTCTTTTCCATTTCCTAACATGATTTTTAAACAAAAACTCCCGAGGTCGCTCTCCGTAGGGGGAAGGGGGTTACGAAAGATAACACTTGCCGCATTTGAAAAACAAACCTTTTCATTTTCACAAAAATATCTTTTTCTTGGAGCAAGATCTTTGAAAAACTTTACGTATGCGAGAACGTTCCTTATAACATAAAGTAAAGGAAGATTAACATTCACTTTAGAAAGTATACTGTAAAGGTCGATGAATTGCTTATCTTTCTTTTCTGGTTGAAGGTGGCTCGAAAATGGAATAGGAGGACGATACGGGTTGGATGCCTTGTGAAAAACTCCTAAAGGTTCGACTTCCTTCTCAACATTTTCCGGTGGTGGGGGCATGTTCATTGATACGCTCTCATTTTGAATGGGCAGCGGCATAGATACTTCTTCAAGAAAAGAAACTTTATTGTCCATGACCAGCCACTTCTAAGTACAATGATAGATTGTGCTTGTGATGGTTGGCTTGGTAATTTTCTGGGCTCACTTTTTTCTATTTGCGTAGGGAGTTGGCCCACAGTAGTTTCAAGCCTATCCATTCTCTTCTCAGAGCGTTACATGAATTGTGTAAGCGTACATAATGTTTCATTGAGAGAAGGTGGGATGGATGCTTGAGCCAGTGGAGCCGCTTGAAAAGAGTTTTGACCTTGTGGTGCCGGTTGAAAAGGTGGTCGAGTTTGGAAGGAGCTTTGCCCCCTTTGTTGTTGTTGATATGGTTGTTCGGGGCGATATTGCTTTGCTGCCGAGAATTTAACGTGTAGTTCCCCCCGTTGGAATTGTTTGACCAAGAGAATTTTGGGTGATTCCTCCAACCTAGATTATATGTTTGCGAGTACGGGTCATTGTTACATGGGTAGAGATTTTAATACCCCCGCCCGGCTTGATTCGCTTGGTATCCTTTAATGGCTTGGACTTGCTCTTCGATCTCCTTGGGTTGTTCAAACGTGGCTTAGAAAAGATTGGTTCCATACCCATACACTCCACAAATTCCACATGTCTTGGTAGGCAATGGTGATTTGGGTACACTTTGAGAGAGAAGTGTATTTTGAGTTTGCAAGGAGGCCACTTGGCTCGTATATTCGACAATTCTCTTCGTGTCATCGTGAGAGGTATGAGAGATTGCCACCTCGTGAATAGCCATCTTCTTCGAGCAGGCACTCTTTTGTTGAGAGTTTCAACTTGTTGACTCAAAAATGTCGTACACTTCTTGAGCCGTTCAAGATCCGACATCCCCTTCGGCGGCATTGTCAACCATATATTGGAAAGTGAGAACAAGCCCATCATAGAGAAATTTGTTGACTAGCTTGAGTAGATAGTGATGATGTGGGCATTACGTAAGAAGTTCTTTAAAGCGCTCCCAAGCTTCATGGAACAGTTTTCCATCCGTTTGACTAAACGAGGCAATCTTCACCCAAATTTGAGTCGTCGTTTGATTAAAGTAATACTCACTAGTGCAGAAACAGCAATTTAGAACAGACATTATAGAACGCCTCAGGCAGCTACGTTCTAGAATGTCATCCGATGACATTTTTGTAATAAAAAAAACATATACTAAAACAACTTTTACAATATACGTTCTAAATATTTGGGGTATGTTCATATCTTGAACGCCTTTAAAAAAGACGTTCTTGTATATTCAATATCTACGACGTATATTTTAAATATATTCTTATATATTAACTTATTTAAAACACATATTGTAAATACTAGTATATTCAATTATTTATAACGTACTTTGTAAAGACGTTCTGGTATATCAAATTTAGAACGTCTGTAGAAAAGTGTTTTAGAATGTAATAAAAATTTAATTTTATACTTAATGAAAAAAAATCACTGTCATTTTGCCCTATTTCTCTGTCATCTCCTTGATCCATCCGTCTCAAATCTCCTCTCCCCAATCCATCCATTTCACATCTAAGAGAGCAAAAGAAGCAAAATGGGAGCGTGAAAAAAAAAGACTGATACACACATATACCCAGCCCCCGCCATTACCCATTCTCCCTCTCTCTTTCTACTCTCTTTCCTCTCTTGAATTCTAGTCGGGAAATCCCTTACACCACCAGTCGATGGCAAAATCGACAGAGTGGAGTGTAGCAACAGGCTCCACTGCTAGCGGAAAAAGATGGCGGTGGTGACAGATGGTCCAGCAGCGGGGGCAAACAGTTTGATCTCAGGATACTGTGAAGAGTGTTTTTACAAATAATATACAAACTAACTGGGATTACAATGCGAGACCCAAGAATAAGAGAGAGGTAAGCTTCATATTTGATGTGTGATATTGATTGATGCTTATATGTTTTATTTTTAAATTATGTCGACAATTATTTATGAGATGCAGGAGGAATCAGGAAGCCTCAATTTTGTAAATCTTATTAAATAATTTTTTATTTAAAAAAATCATTAAGAGCGATACATATTAAGATGTTTATGCTCTTCGCGGAAAATAAAACTTATCTCTGGTTTTAAGTTCTCTACATATTGGTCAGTAATCTAGTGGTTATAGTAATTAATGGGAGAGGAAGTGTATGCAAATGCAATTTATTCATTGGGAACATAAGAGGTTTTCTATTCAATTATGATAGAGTTTCTATAAGATTTATTATATGTTCCATTGTGCATTGTCACTCATAGGACCTGTGAATGAATTATTTTTGTTATGTATGACATGAATTTTAATTTAAACACACTTGGTGTTGCATTTCCTGAACCTGAATGCCTGTTTGAGTGTTTAATCCTTTTGTCTGGTTGAGTATTTACGTGGTTAATCTTTTTGTCTGATTCAGTAATTGCAGGATGCATTGAAAAAAGGCCAATGTGTAATATATAATTTTTCACGTACTTAATATGTTTGATTCTTTTGGTTAAATTAACGAAACAAGTTGATCTTTTACCTACAAGTATCAAAGATTTGCACTTCAGCAAGTTTCTCAAGAACGATAAGTTTTATGTATTTATTATTATTACTTTTTTAAGTTTCAGCGGTGTGACACTCATTATAAACTTGTACTAAATAAATATTGGTTGATATAATATATATATATATATATATATATATATATATATATATATATATATATATATATATATATATATATCCAATTTATTGCAGGTTTCCTTTTACTTGAAAGTGTTATAGCTGCAACTATTTATGTGCCTTTAGCGGACTCAATGGATGCAAGGCTCGCCCCAACCCCAATGGTCGCGCTTAAGATATGTTTATAGGTATGGATGATGTCATCGCCTCTTGCTGATGGATTGTCAGTTGCTGGACAAGTAAAATAAATAAATAAAGATTTGAAGTATATATATCAAGAGATAATTGAACAAGTATGATTTGATTTTAATTATTTCGTAGGTAATTCTTACATGTGCATTTGCTGGGAAAGAGTATCAGAAAGCAAAAGATGCAGCAGCCGGAGTGTTGCACGTATAATTAGTAGTTTGTACAAATGTCTATCCAATACGTTGGGATTTTAACCTATGCAAAAAAGAAAAGGATTTTTTTTCCGTATTCCAGATGAATGACCAAAATACATAAATAATAATTATCTCAAGCTGTTTGAAATTACCTTAATAGAACAAGGATTGATGAATGGCTGAAATCCTTCGGAAGATACAAAATTAAGTATGGATTTTAATCCTGTTTGCACTTATTTCTTCTATTGACCTTTGCTTCTTAGGCTGGATTTGTTGGAATTGGAGTTGGTGCAGCATATTATGGATTAAGGCCTGTGATAGAGTTTATGACTTTTAACTTCTCAATGCAGGTTTGATTTCTTTACCTGCAAGTTTTTTTCTTCTGTTGTTATCAATGTATTAAGATATTGTAATTGACCTTTTTAATACCTATTTTTCATGATATCTAGCTCTGACCTTGAGTTTTGTATAAAAATATTCATCGACAAGCAATTAAGGCGTGCAAAACTATAACATTATTGTGTTAGTTGTTTATGTTACTTCTTGATAATGAGTGATGTCCATAATTCGCAAATGTACAATTAGGTCTATTATTTAAACTTTAGCAATGTTTGTGAACAGGAAGAGTTGTATAAGCATACTCTAATATGAAGAACTAGATTTAAGTTAATGCTATGGAGATAACTTGCATGCTTATTAAAGGCCATCGATCACATCATTAATTCTGCTGCAAAATAGAATTACATGTCTGTCGGTCAGATATCGATTCTTATTACTTTTAGAGGCCCAAATGGTTCTACTGGTGGTGTAGGTGCTCAATATTCACAAGTATGACCTTTACCCATTTATATTGTGGAGTTGCTGAAAATGGTGTGTTGATGGTCGATATCGTCCCAAAGACCGCGAGGAAATAAGAACCCAGCTGAGTTGGAATTGCCGAGCAAGAATCGCCCAAGGCACCGAGCCCTGCTGCACCCCACCGAGCAAGAAATGCCGATTTGTCGAGCGCTCCCGCACAGGCTAGCGAGCCCTGCTGAGCAGAAAACACAGAGATGAACTGCACCTTCGGCCAGTCACCGTTAAACGACGCCGAGTAGAAATACCAAGCTGAACTGTCGGGCTGTTGAGCTCATCGACACCGTCGGCCAGTCGTCGATGAACGACTCCGAGCTAAATTGTCGAGCTGCACTGTTGGGCTGTCGATTTCATCAGCACCATCGGCTAGTCTTTGACGAATGACGTCGAGCAGAATTGCCGAGCTGAACTGTCATGCTGCCGAGCTACATTGCCAGGTTATCGAGCTCATCGGCAACGTTGGCCAGTCATCTATGAACGACACAGAGCAGAAATGCCGAGCTGAACTGTCAGACTGCCGAGCTCATCGGCACTGTCGGCCAGCCGTTGACGAATAACTCTGAGCGTCGACGCCGAGCTGCACTGCCATGTTGCCGAACTGATTTACCGGGATGCCGATCAGGATATGCTCCCTCGGACGCGTGCACGACTTGCTCAGTTATCGCCTCCAATCATTTGTTAAGCTGGACATGCCGAGCTGAAGTACCTGACCCACGTCCCAGGACTTGCTATTGAAGAAAAATAACTGAGGTCAGCACTAAGGCGGTGGAAATGTGAACAGGAAATTTGATGAACCAATAGAAAAGAGACAGGTGTCCAATTGGGGTTTCAAGAGAAAACTATAAATAGCCTCTCCAAGTGAGAGAAAAGGGATCCCAATTTTTAGAGAGAGAAACACATAGAGAGTTTTAGAGAGAGAAAGTTTGTTTTGAAAGATCAATACCCTGTAAAAGGATCAGACCAAGGCCGATCCAACCCAAATTTAAGGAATAAAAGTTATGCACTTTTTCTTACCTGTTCTCGATTGTTTTTTTTTATAATCTCGTCATTATTTGTGATGAAATTGCTTAGGCTACTCATAGATTAAACAACTTGGTGCTAGAGGAAGGTTTCTTGTGATCTGCAGTCCCACTCGCTCAGTCAGCCCTTCCGATTTTTTATTTTCCATTTTCTGTTCAATTTTATTTTTTCGCGAAGAGTTGAATTTTATCCCATCGTCATGGTTATGGTTTGTTTAAGAGGAGTCTTTGTTAGATCTGTTTATCACCATGAGCCCTTCAGAAAGTTCAAGGAGAAATCTTGGAAAAGAGCACCAGGAAAAAATTATTCAATCGGGTCCAAATGAGCTCGACCCAGAGTAGATGCGATCGTTCATGCAGCACCCCTCCGTTACTAGAGAACTTGAGGAAATGAAGAGAAAGTCAGTGAAATCGATCTTGACACTGGAAGTTCTGGTCGGCAATCCCAAGAATGCTAACCTTTTGGAAGGACAGTCGAAATCGAACCCCATCAGAGATGCATCTAGGAGGAGCGGAAAGAGAAAGTTGGACGAGGAGGCCGATCTAAATGCTAAGAGCAGGCTCGATAGACCTCCCATCGCACGATTCCTTACATTCTCTTCACCTCAGAACATCTTTGCTCGGCTCGGAAAGGCAGCCAGCAAAGCACATGAAGACCTCCCTGCGAGGTCGGTCAACAGTAAAAGTAGTATCGCCATGAGCATTCCCCCACGAAAGCCAAACGATGAATCTGTCGAGCTGGAAACTAAGAAAACTGCCCCTTGTCCAAAACACTTATTCGATTTCACGACCATCAATGATCAGCGCTGCATATGATGACGAATCACCCCTGTCCGTCCAGCTCCTCTCAGAACCACTAGCAGACAATATGAAAATTCCTCCAATCGCTCTGTACAAAGGAAGTAACAACCCCGATTCGCACTTGAGCCATTATCATAACTACATGGACATGCTCAGCGCATCCGACACATACAGGTGCCGCATGTTCTCCATGACACTTGATGAAGCCCCACCGAGATGGTACCGATCATTAACACGACACTCAATCTGTTCGTGGCCACAGTTGAGATCTCATTCCGAGTACACTTCATGGTCTCCAAGGCCATAGTCGCACCTAAGAGAGCTATCACCACCATTGTGCAGCAGCTGAACGAGTCGTTGAAGAGCTACATAGCTCGATTCACGAAACAGGTCTCGGAGTCTAAACCATATGGTGATGAAGCCTTGCTCATTTCATCTCATAATGGATTGTCCGACAACTCCTTTTTCAAGTGGATAAACAAACAACAAGATCCTCAAACCTTTAAAGAATTGCTAGCTCTGGCCGCATCCCAAATTGCATCCAAACAGAACATGTCCGCCCTGGTCATATCTTTCTCGCAACACCACAAGTCAGCTCGGTAGGTCGACAAAAGTTCAAACTCTCAAGCAACTGCAACCAAGAAACTTCTGCAAGACAAACATGCCGACCTCCTAGCTGAATATAACAAGCTACTCGTTAGCTGCAGCCACAATTTCTAAACGAATCAAGGACTTGGATATTCTCCCTCCAGCTCAACCAATCAAGAAAGATCCCTCTCTGTTTGACAAGAAAAGGTTCTACAGGTATCACGGGTCAATCGGGCACAACACAGAAGAGTGCCACGACCTGGTCCATGCTTTGATCAAGGTTTGTGATGACTAGAACTTGCTGCGATTCTCAAAAAACCATCAAGTCCGATAGGAGTGGAGAGGCAAGAATCAGCTCCCCGCACCCCCAGCAGTTGGAACGCCTAGGGAGATCCTAAAATTTTTCAATAAGAGACGAGCAGAAGAAGAGGTCTCGAATTGAAAAAGAAAGATTTTCATCATGGAGGCAAGAAATTCAATCCAAAGAACAAAAGTCATGAGGTCAGACATATTCTATTTTGATGACCAGCCAGAAGAGGACAAGTATGTGTCGACCTTCACATTCCATGAGTCTGACGCAGCACCTCTTGACCACCCACATCCAGACATGCTGGTTATCACAGTGCCTATTTTAGGAATTCGAACACATAGAGTCTTGGTCGATCCGGAAGCCTACGCCAGCTTGATCTGCTTGCCGGCCTTCCGAAGGATGAGATTACCAACATAATACATCAACCCATGTGATTACCCAATCAAAGGAATCAGCGGCGAATGCATTCAAGCTCTATTCCAAGTCAGCTTGTTAGTAGAATTCGATACTGGAGAGGAGAAGAGGACAATAATCACCACCTTCAAAGTAATCGATGTGCCCAATGACTACAACGCTTTGATTGGCAGGCCGACCAACTATGACCTCAAAATCGCAATGTTGGTCTACCATTACTCAATCAAATTTGCAGGCATGATGGGAGAGTGCAAGCACCGAGGAGACCAAGTTGCTGCCCGAGAATGTAGCTAGTCTATTAGGCCAAGGTAGATAAATATGGTTGAGAAGATGAAAGAAGTTTAAGAGCTGGTGGAGGATCATAACAGTGATGAGCCCAGCAAGATAGTTTCTGAAGAGAAGAACTGACATATGAAAATCATGACAATGGAGACAAGAGTGTGACGAGCCAGAGAAGGCAACCGAGCTTATAGAAGGAGAACTGAAAAAAGAGTTAAGCTCCGAGCAGGATGCTGAAAATGTGTCGAGCTCTACCAAGCCAAATAGACCAAAGATGAACAAGAGATACATGCTGACAAATCCGAGCTTGAGCTGACCGAACAGGAAATTTCCGACCTGAGTAGGGATCGAGGTCGTCGGCTAGGAAAAGAAATGATGAGGGGGCCATAAAAAGACAATGACTGCCAAACGGGAAAATCAGTTGAGTTCAGAGCACCCCACACGACCATTTAGTCGACGAAAGGAAAAACGACCATTACATACATTTTCTGTGCAACATGCTATCACCCAACATTTTAAAAAAAAGTCTCTAATCAAGAACATACTAAGGTACTTGAAACCCGCAAACAAGGAAAAGAAAAAATGAATTAGAATGATAAAAAAATATAGGGTTTTCTCACCAGGCGAAATGAACAGAGTCAACAAACACTATTAGAATAATAATAATAATAATAATAATAATAATAATAATAATAATAATATCTTACACTTGTTTCTCTACTTGTACCCATGCGGTGGCCCATCTATTGTATGAGTCTTTGCTGGAAATTCTGAAGTTCATATTTTGAATTTCTTATCGTGTATATATTTGTGGTTAAAAATTAGGGAATCATGATTGCTTGATGTTAGTGTATAATTTTTATGCATTATTATTTTATTTTATTTTATTTTTTTATATTTAATTTCATATTATTTGTGGGGGTTTTCAGTGGATATCTATGTATAACCAAATTTTCATTTTCAATTTGAGTTTTTTCATGTTCTTTTTTTTTTTAATAATTGTTTTCCACATTCAGCTCATTCTTCTGCAACATAATTATATATGTTGCAATTGCAATGAGCTGCATAATCTCATGGTTTAGTTTCCCCCCATTAACTTAGGTTTGTTTTTTATGGTTTTGTATTTTTGCACCTATCTAGGAGCTGGTTAAATCTTTTAGTAGAAAATAGATTGGCAGTTATAGTTGTCATTTACATATTAGCATGACTTGAATTCTTTTTTATTATATTGGCGAAAATTCATATTTTTCTTCGTAAGAAATCTTTGTTTCATGATCTGATGTACAAAGTGGTATAATATTTTTTCTAATGACTATGTAGTGTGGAACATATTCAATAAAAAAGTGGACAATTTGGATACTATTTTGAAGTGCTATACTTCCTAAAAATCATTTTATGATAAACCTAAGTGATCTTTGATATAAAAACATGGAATGTGACCTTGAAGGGTATTTACGAATTCCGTTTGGTCCCAAAAAATAATATTTTAAGTAATCATTATTTCTTCTCTTTTGCAACCACATCACAACATCTGTTGTATCTTTTAAATATGTTGAAAATGGATGTGAAATATTTGTAGTGCAACCGTTATTAAATGCATAGACCTACATTTATTTAATTACCAACTCCATTACCAATTATATTACGGTGAAAATTAGTCATATGATACATATTTATTATCCGAATGTGTTAAATAGTTTTGATATAAGTTGATGTAACTGATCCCTCTCACAATTCTGGATTAATCTATTTAAATGTGTGTTTCTTAATTTTATTCTTTTATGTATCTCTTTTCTTTACAAGATTATTGTGCTACATGAATAGTTAGAAACAGTGATAGCTTAGAAGGGAAAGGGAAGAAAGTTCAGTTTGGTTCATAAGGTTAAATTTGTATACGACTAACTTTTCACTAAGTAGTAATGAAACCAATATGTCCTATTTCATTTTTTTAGTGTTTGAACTAAAACTTGGTATACTAATACTCTACGGTGTTTTTATCGATGATAGATGTGATTGATTTTTTAATTTTTAGATCTTGGATAATGATGTTGATATTAAGTTTGTAAATGTCTTGCTTTTATTGATATTTGGTGTACTGTTAATTAAAATTTTCTTTATTTGTATGCATAATATTTAGTATTGATGATTTTGGTGTATTTGTTGGCCTCTACTTTTTTTTTTTAAATTACTACTTTCTAGAACAGGTTTAAGAAAATTCGTTCTATATATATCGTACTTTTTAGAACGTGTTTACGAAAACCTGTTCTAGAAATTACACTAATCTAAAATGCCTTTTAAAAAGTTATTCCAGATAACATACTTTCTAGAATGCCTTTTCAAATCCGTTTTAGATATCATACTTTATAGAACGCTTTTTCAAAACCTGTTCTATATATCATACTTTCTAGAACGCCTTTTTGAAAACCCGTTCTAGAAAATCACTCTTTAGAACGAGTAAATGTATTTTCTAGAATGAGTACCAAGCTATTCTAGAAAGTTAGACTTTCTATAATGCCTGAAACAGATGTTCTATAAACTCTGATTTTCTAGAACAACTCGATCTAAAACGCCGCAAAATGCGTTATAGATTAGCGAAAAATGGCGTTCTATATTGTTGTTTCTACACTACTGACTTGCTCATGAATCGATCGTACATTATGTCCAGTTTATGAGAGAATCAGGCTCTAATGACATGAACCAAGTTTTGGCTCGATCCTTCAAAGTATAGGGAAAACACCGCATCTCTAGTTGATCTTCGTTAAGGCCCTGGGGGGAGAATATCAGAATGACGACATATAACTCTCGAATGTAAATGAGAGATCTTGGTTCGGAAGCCCATGGAAGGAAGGCAATTGATTGAAGTGAATCACCTTGATCTCATAATCTCAGGCCGCGGGGCCTAAACGGATGCATGATGTGGACGGGCCGATCATGGGTCGAGCAAACTCTCGCATATGAGTCGGACGGGGTTCTTGATGTTGGTAATGCCCATTAGAATGCATGTAAGGTCCCGGGGCATCTTGTCGGGCTTGTTGATAGTATGATTATTGTGGTTCATGAGAAACACGAGGAACGTGTTGGTGAGGTGGTGAGGTTCTTGTGGAACTTGATTGTAAGGTGGAGCATCGTGAAGGCCTTGGTTTTGATACATAAGGCACTCGTGCGTCAGGATGATTGTGATTCATGTTTGGATTAATGAACGGGTGTGGATTGCCCTTTTGCTTATTTTAATCTTCCGGTAAGTTTGGATTTTCTCCGGGAAGAGCCATCGGTGGCTCGTCTATCGGCTCTTATTGAGGAATGTTGTCTTCAACTACCCCAGGTGCGGCTCTAGCACGATTGACTCTATTGATGTTGCTTATGAAAGGGACAAGCTATCCACCAAGTACTCGTCGTCCTTGCATACACTCAATAAACAAATGTATCGAGTTGAGATAAAATAAAATTATACTAAACTAAGTAATCACATACGAACATTCAAAAATCTTTGATATTCTTCGACAACGGTGCCAAATTTTGAATCGAACTTTTTGCACTTAATCTTTGTTAAGGAAAATTTCGTCCATAAGAGAACTGAGCAACTATAAGTGGTAAGCTTGACTCGGGTCTAATCTTTTGAGGAATGGCAATTGGAATCAAAATGCTCATTTTAACACAATTTTACTAAACATGCGATCAATGAGTGTTGGTTTTGTTTTTAGAAAATAAGAGAAAAACAACTAATACAAGTTTAATATAAACGTAATAATATATCAACACATCAACACGAATCATGATAAATATACAAGTGCAAAGATTGGACATCATAAAGAACGTGAATAAAACATGTAGGAAACCGAAGGTGTTCGATAATTAAACCAAAGTTACATATGAATTATAAGATTTTCCATATTCTAAACACCGAAGGAATGACAATCTTGAATTGAAAGCATGAAAGTAACAATAGGATCCAATAACTCTTCATCAACAAGTTCAATCCCAACCTCAACAGCTAAATGAAATCCATACACAATTAATCGACATCTTCTAAACAATTATTGAAATCCACAAGAAAAATGCAAGGAATTGGGTATTGAAATTACCCAATCAAATTCTTCAAATATTATTACAAAAAGAGACGAGGGAGATAGTTTCTCAAAATCCAAGTTACCGTAGTCTTCATATCAAGAACGAAAGCTAAGTTTTTACTAAATCATCGAATAAGGAAAAAGGAATGAATATTATGTTTGAAAATGAGTTTTATAGGTCAGAAATAGGTAAGTATGCAGATCCCCTCGCAGCTGGAAAGTGTTGTCTCTTAAATAGTGTGAGCGAGGACCGTGGTAATTTTATCCAAAAATGACGACCGTCGACTTGCGTTGACGACGGTATCACTGTCGTCGATCCTACATCAATGACTATTATTGATCGATGATGGCGCAAAGTTCACGGCAGGTTGATCAACTCAGGTTGTTGAAATGGCATTAGGCACACATCTATGTCGCGTCGACGTGGAGCGACGGTCAACAGTAGCGGGCATTCCTCGGTAGGTCAATCGACTCACACTTTCAACGCGGGCGAGAGGTGTGCGTCAGTGATGTGTCGATTGCTGATCAATCGACGGGCATATTTTTCGAACCCTTGTCTTATTTTCATCGATCCGAACTGATCGTAACTCTCGAGGACGCGATTGGCTCCGCTTGGTTGACTATAAAGACAAGAAAAACAAACTAAAACAAATATTTGCAAAAGATACGAGAAAGAGTACTAAAATAAATAAAAGTCGACACAATCTACATACAAGCTAAAAGAAAATTTTTTTTAGAGAAACACGACCTAAAACCCATTACAACTTACAAAATAAGACGTAAAAACAAACGAAAACACATAGAAATATGTACAAATTAGTCACGCTATATTACATGGTGCAACACTAATACAAATCAGACCCAGTGCATATCATACATACTCCCCATTACAGCTGACATCTAGCATAGAACCAAATATTTATCATGTCAAAGTATTTAGATGTGTCGTATATGTGCTTATATCTCCACCACATTTCAAAAAAACGGGCCCACATAGGAGGATGGGGATTTATGTTGGATATGAATCACCTTCGTTAATTAAATACCTTGAACCAAAAACAAGCTATATATTCATGCTCGTTTTGCTGATTGTCGTTTCAACTAAGATGAGTTCCCACTCTTGGGTGGGGAAATAAAACGTGTAGAAAATGATATTAATTGGTGTACATCATCTTTATCGCACTTTGATTCTCCCACTTAGGGGTGTAAATGAGCCAAACAATTCGTGAGCTATTCGCTACCCGACTCGATAAAAGCTCGCTCGAGCTCGTTTAATAAACGAGCAAACTCTAGATTCATGGTATTCGACTCGTTAGCTCGTGAGCGGGTTCGTTAGTGAGTTCTAGAGTGAGTTCGTTATTAAACTCGTATAAATTAAACTAATAATTTAGTTTTAATTATAATTTTTATACTTGTTCATATGGAAAATATAAAAATATATATATATAAACTTATTTGTTTACGTATCTTAGGTGTATTATATACTTTAAAAAATATTTTATTTTATTTTTTGTAATAAAGTAAAGATAATTTAATTAATAATTAATATCTTTTGAACTCGTTTAGGCTCGATTAAACTCGAAAAAACTCGCGAGCCATCGATATGTTCGTTAAAAAAAGTTCGAGCTCGATAATAAACGAGCAAGCTTAAGTTCTCTAAACTCGGCTCGACTCGGCTCGTTTACAGCCCTACTCCCACTAAGCAACGTGAACGAGAAGTTCAAGAAATTGTGCACTTACAAAATATAGCAAATCAACTACTAGATGCATTCATAGATACACGTAGAGTAACAAAATCTCACATAGACTAGCCCGAGTAGAGATTCCAGAAGGGCAATCAAAGGAAAGTGTATCAAATGACTTTAAGGCACGCCTGAAGCGTGGACAGCCAGTCGGTTCCAAATATAAGAACCCTCAAAAGAAATGGGAAGTTGAAAAATGCAATGAACCTAAACAAAATGAATGTGTTTTAAGAGAGACATAAGAACAAGAATCCCATGAAATCAATAAATGTCATTAACATAAGGAGAATCACGAGATTTCCATTAATTACATCCATAGTGAAAAGATATGGGACCGAAATAAAATGAAGTATATTGATGATATATTCTTCTATTCCATAGGACAAGAATCGAAAATGAAAGCGAGGATTCAGAACCAAAATCCGTAGCCGAATGTCATGAGAGGAAAGACTGGGCAAAATGGAAAGAAGCCATACAAACTGAATTAGAATCACTAAATAAACAAAAAGTGTTTGGTCATATTATTATTACATCTGAAACTGTAAAACCTATTGGTTGCAAATGGGTTTTCGTTCGGAAGAGGAATGAGAATGACGAGATTTCAAGGTATAAAGCTCGTCTTGTTGCACAAGGTTTTTTTCCAAAAACTTGGAGTAGATTATGAATAAACTCATTCACCTATTATGGATGCAATCACATTCAGGTACTTGATAGGCCAATCTATTTCAAAAAATCCGAAGATGCGTCTTGTGGATGTTGTAACAGCTTATTTATCCATATCACTGGATACTAATATTTATATGAAAATCCCTGAATGATTTGAAATACCTGAAATGCTAAAATCAAAGCCTAAGGAACTTTGCGTAATTAAATTACAACGATCGTTATATGGACTAAAATAATTTGGACGCATGTGGTATAATTGTCCAAGTGAGGTTTTGTTGAAAGATGGATATTTTAATAATCTTTTATGTCCATGCATTTTTATTAAGAAAACAATAACTAGATTTGCTATTATCGCTGTCTATGTTGATGATTTAAACATCATTTGAACTCAGAAGGAAATTCAAGATGCGACTAACTACTTGAAGGCTCTGTTCTAAAAATCGCCCTAGGCGCCCGCCTAGGCGGCGCCTAGGCGCTAGGCACCACCAATCCGCCTACGATTTTTAAAAATCGGCCAAAAAAATCGCCGGGCGCCCCAGGCGCTGCCTAGGCGTCCCAGGCGCCAGACCAGTTTTTTTTTTTAAATTTTTATGGCCCGAAACGACGTCGTTTTTGGGCCTATTTTTTTGATTATTTTGGTTTTGTAATATATGTTATGATATTTTTATTTGACTAATGAACTTATGGATCTATGTTGTTTTGAACTTTGAATCGAACAATAGTTTTAAACTTGTGAATTGTAACTTGTGATTATTACTTTTAGTTTTGAATTGTCATAGACTTTATTGTGTAGCAGGTAGTATGTTGAAATATTAAATGGTTGGATATAATATTTTAAATCAGGGTATTTATTCACAAATTCTAAGCCCCGCCTAGACCCCGCCTGGGCCCCGCTTAGGCGTTCTAGGCACTAGGCGCTGGCCTGACGCCTAGCAACCGCCTAACGATTTTTAGAACACTAGGGAAAATTTGAGACAAAGGATCTCGGTCAGACCAAATATTATTTTGACTTACAAATAGAACATTTATAGGATGTGATATTTATCCACCAATCAAGTTACACAAAAAGGGTATTGAAGTGATTTAATATGGATAAGGCAAATCCTCTCAGTTACCCAATGGTTAATAGAACGTTGAATATTGAAAGAAACTCATTTCGTCCTTACGAAGATAACGAAATAATACGTGGTCCTGAAGTACCATATTTAAGTGTGATTGGAGCTCTCATGTATCTTGCTTATTGTATCCGACAAAATATAATATTTGCTACCAATTTACTGGCAAGGTATAGTTCAGCTCCAACACGAAGACACTGGAATGGGATTAAACACATGTTTTGTTATCTCTGAGGAACGATTGATTTGGGACTATTTTATCCCATAATTTTGACATAAGTTAACTGGTATCGCAGATGCAGGTTATTTATCATATCTCCATAAGGCAAAATCACTGACCGACTACGTCTTCATGATCGGCGGTACTGCAATATCCTGACGTTCCCTAAAGCAAACAATAGTTACAACATCTTCAAATCATGCTGAGATTATTGCACTCCATGAAACATGTAGAGAATGTGTATGGACTAGATTTATAATTCAACACATCCAAGGAACAAGTGGACTGCCAATCAATGAAATATCTGACGATAATGTCGTGTGTATTGCTCAAGTAAATGAAGGGTATATTAAAAGTGACATAACGAAACATATCCCCCTAAATTCTTCTCGTATCCTCAGGAACTAAAAAGGCCAAGAAAATTAATATTCAATATGTACGATCAAATAATATGGCAGACCTATTTACGAAGGCACTCCCCACTACAATTTTTAGGAAACATGTTCGCAATATTGGGATGCGACATCTACGAGATTTATGCAAATAATCGCCCTTGTTAATTTGAGAGGGAGTTCACATGGTTGTACAACTTTTCCCTTATCACGTTTTCTCCTACGAGGTTTTCATGATAAGGTTTTTAATGAGGCAACCTAGACATATAAGTTGGGATAAGTTGTGTACTCGTTTTTCCTTCTATTCGTTTTTTTCTCATTGTGTTTTTGGCTTAAGAGTTTTAACGATGCACAATTACTCAATTTGTGATAGTGCTACGTTCAAGGGGGAGTATTATGAATGTGTGGACTGTAGCATATATCCACAAGTCAATGTGCAAACAATGTTCTAAATGATAAATTAAATATATTGTACTATGACTACCTAACAACTTTGGATATAAATAGGGCCTTATAATGCATTGTGATAATTCGGTAGAGTTACATTACATACATCAATTTCTATTGTCTCATCTCTTCCAATTTATCGCATTTAGTGTATAATTTATATCACACTTATATTTTAGGGGGACTTCTACGGTGCCGTGAAGGTATCATTCCCCACTTAATCAGAACCATTAGATTCAAAGTTGGTTATGAATAATAGTAAGATTAAGGGATGTAAATACAGGGGGATGAAATGTATGATGCTTTCACGACACTGTAGTCATTTCCATATTTTAGATTCACTTAAAATATCCAAAAAAATATTACCACCTATAAGTATGCACAAGAACTAAAGTCATAAAACAGATCTGCAGAACCTAAAATATTTACCATTTTTTTACTTATGTGTTTGATATTTTGTTATTTCAGATTCTCATATTATATTAATTATATATATATATATATATATATAAATTTTTAATAAATTCTGTAATTTAAAATTGCAATGCTGGGCTAAGGACCAACATTTTAAAATTTAGGGTGCTCGTCTGGTCCAATCCCAGAACCCGATGCCCTTCATCGCCGCATATTTTCCCCCACTCAGGCTCTTTCCCTCCAGGGCCTCCACCTCAACTGCCGCCACCACTGCATATTTACCATTGCCCTTTCCCCTGCAGCCCTACCCATGGCCGAAGAGTCTCTATCAGAACCCAAACACGAAGACCAGGAAATCGATGCGCCGACCGAAATCAATCGGAAACCCCTCAGAAAGCAGCTTCGCGAGTTAGAGAACCACGGCGCAACGTCGAGGGCGAGAAAATTCGAAGGGGCATTTCTGGCGGCCAACCAGCCCAGCTACTGCCTGAAGAGAGGCATCGGGGATTCACAGTGCGGCGGCGGAAGCCATCGACACCAGCACCGGGAGCGTCTGTGGCGGCTCCTCAACAACCTCGTTCGGCGGCACAATTGGGCGGAGGCTAGTGGCGTGATGAGCGTTTTGCTCCAGGGGACCGTCGCGGATAGTTCTATCTCTAAAAACCGTGCCAAGTATTCGGTATTGATTTTATTTATTTATTTATTTCCCGTACTGCCTAATTGGATGAAGTAAGTAAGCTCTTGCATTGTTATTTTTATACCATATTAGTCAATCTGTTGTATTTTAATTTATGTATCTGAAATTTCTGCAGGCTGCATTGGAGCTTCTTTGTAATATAAAAGGTGAAACTATTAGCTCAAGGAGAATCCAGGGTGTCTATGAGCTATGGATGAAAAAGCTCGGACCATTAAAGAATTGGTCGACAAAGGTACAATACAAAGATATTTTGATGTAAATTCTGAAAAAAAAGCTAGTTTGATATACCTGTATTAAAATTCTGATGACAGGAGAGGTTCGCGGTGCAATTGGAACTTATTCTTACTTGTATACAACATGGGAGTATGGAGGATGCATATCAATCTGCTCTTTGGTAAGGTTATTAATTTTCATATAACGCTAGATTCAAAAGCAACAGCATATTTCTGTTATGAAGTAGCCCATGTTAGTATTTACTAGCATGAAGAAGTTATTGAGTATTGTATTATTCCGTAACTTATGTAAATATACTAAGGGTGCGATTGGATACCATTGTTTGGAAAGTTTTTGAAATGAGGGAACATAGTGATGATTATTTATTTTTTGAAAGTAGAATGAATTTTTTTTGAGAGTGCGAATGGATATGAGATGGAAATGTAATGATTAAAGTTGATTTAATCTACAAATAGTAAAATAATGTTTGGATATGTTTGTAGTTAAGAGTTATGCGAGTGGGAGAATAGTGAAATTTATGGAAAATTGTGAAATGATAATAATTGGTGAATGAATGTGTTTTTTTTTTTTTGTTTTTTTTTAATGAGTTGAAGTGATTGATGGGAAACAAATAGAAAGATGGTGAATAGTACAATTTTTGAATACTTTCCTCCCAAAAAAATAAATAAATAAATCATAAAAATTTTCTAGATGATAAATTCCAGAACGAGATGATACCCAAGTGTACCCTAAGTTCCATTTTAACAACTCACTGATTATTCTTTGGGTATTCCATTGACTATGTATTGCTGTCTTTTACCTACACTGTTGATCAGTGTCATGCAGCAGCCTGGTTTCGATAGTGACCCTGTTGCCAATTTGGTTGTTGGCTTAACATTTTATCAGTTGTGGTATTCAAATATTCCAAAAGAGTTACAGCTGACCAATCTGGACCCATCTGTCAACTTTTTGCAACCAGAAGTTCATGACGATGGCACTCAGATGTCAATCGATTTTTCCGTGGATAATGATGATCATGAAGCCGGAGTCAATTCTGGGTTACGGTGTGATTCGAACACCTCTATTGCCATCAATAAAGAAGTTGAAGACGGTGGTAGCCAGCTGGAAAAACCAATGGACGTTGATGACGACGTGAAAAAGGAACCTTCTTATTCCGATTCTCAGCCACAAGTGTTTCATGTGGAATCAGCTGATGCGAGTGGAAATAACAACTATTCCAATTACAGTGATGACCGTCCCCGTGGCTCTATTTTTTACTCCCGAGGTTTGTGGCATAGCCCCTTCTTTTCGCTTCCATTTTATTCACCAATTACTCAAATACGTACGTATTATTGTGAAGAATCAACAATAATGAATATATTTTATTTCCATAAAATAAACTATATTGTTCCAATGTTTTAGTTGAAGCTGGATTCAGACCCAAGTCACCTAACATAGTCCACAATCTCCATCACCATAATTTTCTAAAATCTTCGAGGAAAACGTAATACTCCATCACCTTTCAGTTAAGGGCGTGTATGCTATTCTATTTATGGAAAATGTGAATCATAGTTTGTATTATATTTTATTCATACTAGGAAATT
Organism: Phtheirospermum japonicum; assembly: GCA_014905375.1. Classification (NCBI taxonomy): domain Eukaryota; kingdom Viridiplantae; phylum Streptophyta; class Magnoliopsida; order Lamiales; family Orobanchaceae; genus Phtheirospermum; species Phtheirospermum japonicum. The sequence goes on along the minus strand of BMAC01000001.1, from coordinate 1,872,907 downwards.
TGTTCCCAAACTATATAGCCAGCAGTGTGTTCATGTTAGTTATTTTGGACATTTAAACTGTTTAGCTACATGCTTCTACAATTTGTCTATTTGTAGTTAGACCATTAAGCGCCTTTTCTTCTTATTATGGTTGGATCACGTAACACTCGCCAATTATATATCCTATTTCTTCATGATTAACCACGTTGTATATTTAGAAATGCTGAGTGGGCTAACTTGGTCTTTGCAGTTTGTAAAGTTGCAAATTATGTTGCTGTTACCTATTTAAAGTGCAAATCTTATTCTTGAATGACCTTTTTTCTTGTTCAAGTTGTAAAGTTCCTGTATTATGGTCCATGAAGATTTCTGTATACTGACTCTTTGGATTTGTATAAATGCAGGCCTACCACCATGGCTATTGCCTATAAAATTGCCCAGTTCCCATGATAATTCGGAGGATGCCATGCACATGCACAGGAAATTGCTTAACAGTCACTACAAGAATGGATTGAAGTATTTACGTGTTGCTCTTTATTCAACACCACCAGTTGTTGAGGCACTCCACCCATTAATACAGGTACTAAATGATAACTGTGGGTGATTATGTCTTGTCATTTTACTATAATAATGAAATAAGACTTTGTTTATTCTTTAGGCGCAATTGCACCATCCTTCTTTTATATTTGCAACGAGATATTTGTTGTGGATCTTCTCATTACTGTGTTTAAGAATTTTATAAAATTGATAAGGATGATTGAATGATGTAAATATAAAAAGGAAGAGCGATAGTAACGCATCAGCAATCCCATACATATCACCTGTTTTCCGTAATTCCATACATTTGCATATTCTGTATGAAGCTATGTGATCTAAAAAACTTTCATGTTGCCAGATGCTGCTTCTTGGAGATCAGGTCCAGGAGGCCATTGATGAAGTTGAAACATTATCTGATAGCTTGGATACGATACTTCTACTTAGGTACTCCATTTATTTATTTTTATTTTTTTATTATATATGTTCTTAGTTGGAAGTCAATTTGACAGAAACCTAGGTAATGGTTTCCATGATCTTGGTTGGGAGTCATTAATGGCTAACTTAACATTTAGTACCGGTTCCACAATATTATATGTTTATTAAACATTAAACAACATTGGAGATTCTGTTATTTACAATTGGCATACTGTAAATGTCTATGCCGGCATGTACATTTATGGATTATATTTGCTGCAGAATGAAAGCAAGTCTCACGGAGCATTTTGATCGTGGCAATTATATCAGAATTTATACATGCTTTGAGGACATCTTGAAGAAGGACCCAACATGCAGTGACTCCTTGGCAAGACTAACATTAATGCATCGTCGTGGTATGCTATCAGTTTTAACTTGGGATAGGGGTTAAGTTGGTCTGCTGCTTCGTATGTATCGACCCAAATATATTTTTTTCTATTTGCTGAATATGATTTTTTTTTTCTGTGCGTGTACATGCCAGGAGATTATGACACTCTGAGTTTGGTGGAAATGATAGCCTTGCACTTGGAAGCTACATATGGAACATGTGATGCGTGGCGGGAATTAGCATCTTGCCTATTGAGAATTTCTCAATGTGAAGAAGATAGAATTTCGACATACGGTGATAGCAGTGATCGACGACACGGTCAAGGATATTTAGAAAATCCTAGCAAGGTTCCGGAATTATTTACCGACGGTGAATCTGGAAGAACTTGGAGGTTGCGTGCCAGATGGTGGCTGAGCCGCCACTTCAACAATAGAATCCTGATGTCGGATATTGCATCAGGTAATCATTTTTTTTCAGTCGAGTTTGTTTCAAGAGGCACACTCTTGTCAAACCGCCTAATCCCCCTAAAACTAAATCTATAAAAAAAACAAGAAACTAAACTAACTAAAAAAGAACCCTAAAAAGTGGGTGGGTGGTGGGTGGGGGGGTTGGGGGTGCTCCACAAAACTGGAAAAACCCTAAGAAAACTAAACTAAATAGAAAACTACAAAAAGAATCGTAAAAACTAAAAAGAATAACTGAAAAACTAAAATTTGGGAGCTTCCTAACGGAATGTACTCCGTTAGGCGGTTTGACACAAGTTTTTGTCTTGTTTTAATTAGCTTCTTGATAAAGGCTTTTTTCTTTTTTTTTTTCTTCCCAAGATTTCAGCTTCACTTCTTGTTAGGATCTTATTTCAGACCAAGAAAGTTAGGTTTCAGCCAAAATGATTTTTGCTGAATCTCAAATCGGTCCTGTTATTATTGAAAGTCCCAACTTGTTCAAAACCTCACTACCTTAATGTAGCAGGGAACCTTACATTTCATTTATTCGTTACATATTGCCCCTTACTTCTTACACAAGGGCAAATAAAATAAACATTGACCAGTAAGAACAGGGAAAGAGAGCCATCATCATATTTATCTGTACATTCGTTTTCAATCGTCTTAAATGTGACTATGCCAATTGAATCCCACTTGTGATTGCGTTTGTCGTCTCACAGGTGATTTGAAGTTTTTGACCTACAAAGCAGCAGCAGCTTCGCATATATACGGACGGCATTTTAGTTATGTTGTAAAAGCTATTGGATGTATAGAGAAGGGAAATGATACGGAATTGTGTTCTTTCTTGCAAAATCACACTCGTAATACTGTTGGGTTTTATTCTGTAACGAGTATTTGATAATGTGTTTTGTAGTTCGCCTATAAACTCCATCAAAACTGATTTTATTAGTCCTTTAAGTGCTTTTTAAGCCTTTTAATATTTAGATAGTATTATCATATAAATATAGTGGTCCCCCCATTATGTACAGCTCAAGTAGTGGAAAATATCTGAACGCATGCCCCCTCCGATCCTAAATAAGTGTTTTTTTAGACTTCTAAACTCGTTGCTATTTTTTTTGTTTCATTTGTATATTATTCACCTTCTCTACTAACTCTATCCCCATCTCAATCACATCTAAATCCCAATAATCTCTCTTTAAGAGGAGAGAGTCATAATTTAAAGTATCTATTTGTCGTATACAGTAGTTCTTAATAGGTCTTAATTCTGACTACAAAGTCTAATAATTAGAGCTGTCAAAATGAGCTATGCCTGTTGGGTTAGCCTGCCCCCCACATAGAAAGGGTGGGTTGGGCTGGGCATTTGGAGGCCATCTGGAGGTGGGCCTAAATGGGTCAATCCGCAGCAGGCTAAGCGGGTAGCCTGATGGTCCAGTGGGCCAGCCCCCAAAATGCGAGAGAGAGAGAGAAAAAGAAGAAGAAGAAGAAGGATATGAGAGGGAGAACAAAATTACTTATTTCAGTCTTTGAATTATTGGTATGTTATGCCTTTGCATTATACATCCATAATACAGTTAATGTTGGGTATTGTATTTGAAAATTACCCTTAACTAGTACAACTCAATACCCATTAAAGTTATTATTTATCTAACACTTTACACAAGTCTTGGACATTTTGTGACCATTCCATAGTTCTTTTTTTTTTTCCCTTATCCAAATTCAATATGATTTTTCGCATGTGAAAATAATTTAAATATAAAACTCCTTTTTCTTTTACGCTCCTCCAAATGTTCACAAATCAAAATATAAAAACAAAGAGAAGCGTGATTGGAAAAGAGAAAAAGATGTTGTGCATCAGAAAACCCTTTTTTTTTTTTTTTGAAAAAGAGAAAGTCATGCTACACTAAGTGTATTGCAATTAGTGTCTTAAATGATGACACATGTCCTAAATATTGATTATATGCAAATCAATTTTGCTATTGGCAAAATAAAAGTTCAAAAATTACTTACAATCTAATAAATGCCATAAAATAGTATAAAATCTATATCTATATCTATATCCATATAAAAGGAGAGTTTGGCAGGAGAGATAAATAATTAGAGAAAAATAAGTGTGTTTTCCTATCCATGAATTTTCTCACCTATATATAACCTATGAATTTTCTCACCTCTTTTCCATCCCATTTATTTTTCTTCCTCCAACAGATATTTTTTTGGGTTTTTGACACAGATATCTACTACGTGATTTGCAATTCCAAATCTGTTACCGTAGTTAAATAATTACAAAAGTATCTAACCATGTTGACATTAATTCCATGTTTACGAGATTTCCCACCCTCCTAAATATCAGCCTCGCATAGAAAATATACCAAAAATAACAATTTTAATGCGTTGCCTACATATTTAATGCATATGCAACTCAGAAGAAACTGTAACGTAAAATTCCTCCAATCTCTCTCGCAGAAGGTTTATTGCCTGGCGACGATATTAATTGGCATGACAAATAATCGCTGGAGATGTAATAGCAATATTGAACAAGTAAAAGGGAAGTATGAATATAGGAGAGAACAACTGAAGATAACACGCAGAAATCTTGTGAAAATTTGCAGAAAAAGTGCATCGGCAGGGCTCCTCGATAACGGAGATCAACGGTAAATTTGATTTTTTAGTTTATTTTATGTCTAATATATTTGATATGTTTTAATTTTTTATTTCGAGTATCTTAAATACTTTTCTTATCTGACGTATGACATATGAATTTTTTATTTTTTATTTTTAATTCATCCATGGTTGCGAGAGGTATACGTAAAACAGACATAATTGATGTTTGATTACTTGTTCGATCCTCTTAGTTTATGAGTGCATAAAAACTCGAAATGGGGTAAACATACTAATTTTTATGATGTCTAAGTTAAAATATGCAGCATGTTAGTTAAAAAGTTTATCTGCGACAGAAAAAGAATGTTTGTTGATGTGGAAAAGCTGTGCGTCGTCAATGTGCACTAATCAGTTATTTCCGTGTGTTCTTTGAGATTTCGGTTTCCTGGTATTTTTTTGTTTTTTAAGTTTAAAATTTTGTTTTAGGGTACTTGCCTGACAGGGGTGGCTCTAATCTTAATTCATATTCTGCAAACTGTGTTTCATATGTCAACTTATCCAGAAACTACAGAAAAGATAGGATTTAAGAAACTAAAGACAATCAGTTATTTCGCTAGAAGCTCGATGTCTTTTTGAGGCAGACCGAAGATGTTAGGATCAATTTGTCGTCTTCGCATTATCTTCTTTTCTCCTTGCTTAAATACAGGCTCTTTCATTCCTTCTTCGTCTTCGATTCTGTGCATTTCTTTGTAGACATTTCTGGGCATTTCTTTTATAGACATCGTCTTTGTCTCCGTTTAAGAAACCTCGGATAGTTGCCTTTCATTTCTTTTTGGATTTATCTACGGTTTATTTGCTTACTCAATTTGTTTGTTTTTCTGTTCTAGTTGTATCGTGGATTTATCTACGGTGTATTTGCTTACTCAATCTTGTCATCCGTCGGACGATATTTTTTTACCATTTTTTTTGAATGTAAAGAAAGAGAGCTTAATGTAGGGAAATATATTTCTTATGTGAAATATATTAATGCATAATGTAGGCTGATCTAGAAGTTGACGATAGTAATAGGATTTTTGTATTTATGCATAATGTATAGCTATAGAACTCATGTTGGCATTTGTATTTTTTGTTCGTCGAATCGCGGTCTTTATGATGTTGGCATTTGTATTTTCTTTTTTTGCATAATGCATAAGAACTGATGACCCTCTGCATTTCTTAGATTTTGCGTCGGTTCAAAATGACCAATATATTATGTGTTTATCTTGATTTTTTTTTCTTTAGTGAATGGCTACGACACTCATTTTGGTACATCATAGTGGTGAGTGGGATCAAAATAACAACTACGTTAAATTCGAGGTTGTGGGAGTATCGATAAACAAAGGATGCAATTATGAAGATTTCTATCGGCTGATTGCAGCTCAACTGAAAATTAATACGAGTGATAGACATATTGTGCTGAAGTATCAACTTAAAGATTCGTATCCGCCGATTTCAATAGAAAATGACGCATGCTTAGAATTCTACAAGGAATTGAGGGTCAACGAACCTGATTATACGAAATTCCCAGTGTGCGCGATAATTAATAGTTTGATGCGCGATGTTATGAGTTACATCCCGGCAGCTGGAGATGTGTCGAGTGGGTGTAGTCTAAATTCAGTGAACATTCAGCATTTGAGGGATGCGATACTGATTCGTAGAAACCCAGCAGAATCGAGTGTATTTAACTTTGCAAACGAGGCGGCGAATGAAATAGTGGATGATGTTTATTCATTCAGCAAAAAATTGAGTGATCCACCCGTTGACCAAAAAAAAGGCGTGCATGATGACCTTGAGCACGGTGACGTGACAACGGGGCAGATGTTCGATAATGAAGAAATTTTAAAAAGAATCTTAAAGTTCTTTGCGCTAAGCCAGAAATTCAATTTCAGGGTTATCAAGTCGTGTCGTAAGAAGTATTACGTAGCATGTGTAGATAAAGAATGTGGTTGGTTTGTGAAAGCTTCCTGTGTTGGTAATTCTCGTGTTTTCAAGGTGCGGTCGATGAACAATACCCACACACGTCCCTTGGATAGAAGAATGAACGAGCAACGTCAAGCGACATCACAAATTGTAAGCGAATGTATAAAAAAGAGGTTATGTAGTTTGAAAACTATATATACACCATCTGACATAATGAGAGATATGAAAGATGACTATGGGATTAATTTGAACTACAAAAAAGCGTGGAGATCAAGACGAAAGGCCATGGACGAGGTACGTGGGAAACCGGATGAGTCGTATAAGATGGTTGCTCGGTATCTCGAGTTGCCAAGGCGAACCCTGGGAGTTTTGTGAAGTTGCAAACGTCGGACAATAACAAGTTCCAATATATATTTATATCGATGTACGCATCGATAAAAGGTTGGTAACATTGAAGGCCCTTTGTTGTGGTAGATGGGACATTTTTAAAGGCATCGTATGGTGACTCTCCTAAAGGCAAGCGTGCAAGACGCAAACGCACATATTTTGCCTCTCGCATTTGCTGTAGTTGATTCTGAAAATGACTCGGCTTACGAATGGTTCTTTGGGAATCTGAGAGCAGCGATTGGGACGAGGGACGGCATGTGCATTGTATCGGATAGGAACGAAATCCTAGTAAAAGCAGTGACAAAGGTTAGATTGTGGCCGTTTATATTGAGTATTAAATATTTGAATATTATTATTTATTGTATAATTTTGTGTGTGCAAGAAATATATATATATATATATATATATATATATATATATATATATATATATATATATATATATATATATATATATATATATATTGTATATTTAATATATATATATATATATATATATATATATATATATATATATATATTATATAATAATAATAATAATAATAATAATAATAATAATAATAATAATAATAATAATAATAAGAACTAAGAACTAATGTACTATATATATATACATCTAATTTTCGGAGTACAGGATGCAAGAGGTAGACCTAGATGATTATATTTGCTGTGGGATGTAGGCATCCGTTGGCAGCTTGTGTGCTTATGAATATATCAACTAGTAATACACTTTTTGAATATTGTTTAGTTATTTGTGCGATTGTGTATGCGTATGTCTATTCACATATAATTGTGTGTGTGTGCGTACACACACACACACACACACACACACACACATATATATATATATTGTGTGTGTAGGTGTGATAACAATTTGGATCCAAGTTTTCAGTTGTTATTATTAATGGCTAATATTTGTGTTGTTTGTCTAATGGAGTAGGGACAGTGTAGAAGATAGTTGGCTATGCTGTTTATTATTTTTGATTGTGTATTCTTGTTATTGATTAGTACTTCACAAATTTGAGTTGAGCAAAAATCGACTCATTGAATGAACTTACTTGATGTTTTTAAAAAAATGCTAGTTATGATGGGAAGATACTAACATCTTTGCAGGTTTATCCCGATGCGGCGCAATGTTTTTTGCATGTATCACCTTAGAAATAATTTGAAACGTCGCTTCAAAAAGAACACGAACGTGGTGCGTCAAACGTTCATTGCAGCTGCTACGGCGTACACTACGGATGAATTCAACATTCGGATGAATGATTTAAAAAATATTGACCATAGAATTGTCGAATACCTCGAGGGAGTCAGATTTGATAAGTGGGCTCGAGTGCATTGTCCAAATAATTGATTTATGAAGATGACATCTAATGCTGCAGAGTCAGTGAACGCGGCCTTAAGGTTTGCAAGGAAGTTGCCTGTAACGACACTCCTAGAGTGTTTGAGGGCGTTGCAACAAAAGTGGAATGTTGCCAACAGTGATGAAGCAAAAAGCACTTTCACGACGTTGACTAAAAAGGGGCAAGATATGATAGAAGAAAATTATAAAATGTCATTGCGTATGACGGTTAGTACTTATTTTGTTTTTAGAATATATGTGTTTATAATCTTATAACACTTGGTGTTTATTTTGTTTGCTATGTTAGGTTCAACGATCGAATGATAGAATATACCAGGTGTCGTTTGGTCAATCGGTTTTTGTGGTCGACTTGCAAGAGAGATCATGCATGTGCAAGCTGTTCCAAATGGATGAACTTCCATGTGCACACGCTCTAAGCGTATTGAGAGGGCGGAATGAAGATGCGATTCCGTATTGTTCGAAGTATTACTATAAGGAGTCTATGGTGGCGACGTACATCGAGTCCGTTTATCCTATTCAATGTGATGGGTCATGGACATCACAAGATGTTGTCGGCGATGACATCGTTCTCCCTCCAATCGGACGAGTAAGATCAGGTAGGCCGAAAAGGCTGCGGACACCCTCTGTAGGCGAGTACACCCAAAAAACAAAATGTGGGAGATGTGGAATAAGGGGACACAACATGAAGATTTGTAGGGGTCTTCCTTCAACTAGATAAACTATTTTTTTAAACATTGGATAGATAAACTATTTTTTTAAACATTGGATATGAATATAAATGTTTGTCTGATGCCAATAAGTATGAACATAAATATTAGTTGGGTATGAATAAAATGTTTATCTGATGCCCATAAGTATGAACATAAGGATTGGTGATCGATGACCTTATTGTTTATTTGTGCGTGTGATTGATGGATTGTTTATATGATAATATGGTTTGTTGTCAATGTACGGACAAAATACAATTGATTAAAAACTTGCCAATTATTATTATAGTAAATGAAGATATGAGATTTACATTAGCACTTAACACTTGTATTCAAAAATAAAAATAGAGACATCAGAAAGAGTCTTCTGAATGTGAAGGTATAACAGCTAAGAAAAATTCGTCTTGATAAAAAAGGTCGACGATAGCAGATCGTAAACACACAAATACATACCTGTGCTACATGTGAAGAATGAAGAACACATACAATAAAAAAACATTGTTAAGATAGATGTCATGTACATCATATTCGAGAAGCCTACCTTAGCGAGTTATAAACGTCCGCTAAACTCCATATATAAAGTAGCAGATACATAAACGCATAAAAAAAAAGTTCTTCGTCGGTGTGCATTAGAGAGATGATCTAAAAACATAAACCAACTGGATATATACCAGGGATACAAGAAGTTATAAAAAAGAGAGAGTTATCCCTGCTAGGTTTCATAGACAAAAGCACCAAGTTCAAACATCCCCCGACGAAAAATGTTGCGAACGAACCACAACATACAACTTAGTTTTTGCAGAAATAGGAAACAAGTTTATAAGATAGACAAGGTCTTATAATTCTAGCAAGGCATAAGTAAGCACGTGCATTATTCGACAAAACATTCAATGTAGACCACTAAGAACTTTATTTCATATTCCGAGTGATGATGTTTTCACGGATATTTTGTGGTAATGAGCCAGGTAACTCGTCCTCGCTACAATAGCCATCTTCGATTTTCTTCTTCCCGTGATTCCATAGCAAACAATCCACACGCTTTCGGTGGACCTCAACGTCGAAATCATTAACTGGAATGTCGTCTTGTGATATGAAGTATTCAGCGTACGCGGCCATGTGCAACCCACAATCCCTGCAGAACATGACCAAAAAAATAATCAGAAAATACAAATATAAAAACAGTTTGTGAGAAAAATAATTGGATATCTGAAATCGAATATCTTTTTTTTTAGGTTTGATTTTGGGAAGATGAACTGAAGAATGCGTGAAAACGCAAGATAGTACCTCCGGGCATTAATTGGGGATAAACGCTGATTGAGTATACCTCGTCTACACACGATCTGGAAAAAATCTTAAATATCGTTTGGGATTGTAGAGAGAACGAATGATCTGGAGCAAAATTGATTTTTTGCTTTTTTTTATTTTTTATTTTTTGGGTTTTGGGAATATGAACGGGTGATTGCGTGCAAGCAAGAGAGTAATGACAGACAAGCATTGAATTGAGAAGACGGTGATTGAGTGTTTACCTCCGTTATCTATCATTAACATTAATAAAATAATTTAACTTAACTAAAATAAGTTTTATATATTCCAAAAATAAAAAAATTTAATTGCTAACTAGAGATATCTATCTTGGGATTAATCCTAATTGAGACCGTATAGAAGACCAGAAATCTCGTAAGATTGGAAAAATGGTTAACTAGAGTTAATAATGGAAAAAAATAATAAAAGACAGTATCTTCTGTCATTTTCTCTATTTTTTTCTTCCATCCCATCTCAGCTCAGAGCCCAATTCGATTGAATTGAAAGAGTTTTCTCAATGGATAAATAACATTGGAGATGAGACAGTTGGAGGATCAAATGATGGCATGTTGAAATCGACATCCCAGAGGATTCATTGTTGTTAGATGATGGTGACCCTATTGCATCAATTGTGGCCAGCACTTATCCATAATTTGGAATGAATGTTGAATGTTCTGTTTATTTGGAGGGCCAGCTATTCTTACACCAACACTTGATGTAGTCAATTTAACCAATAAGTATATGACATCATTGAATGAAGGGGAATGTAAGGTATATTTGAGCTCAAATAGTGCGTGCAAATCTGATGCAAATGTTGACATTTTGCAAGGTGTCCATTCAACCGAGTTTTTAAACACAATCAAGTGTTATGAGTTGCCAAATCATGAGCTACGATTGAAGGTTGGTACTCCAATCATGTTGTTGAGAAATATTGATCATTCACTTGGTTTGTGCAATGGAACTAGATTAGTAGTTACGAAACTGGGTGATCAAGTTAGGTAACGTTTCTCCAAGGAAGTAACGCAGGTGAATTAATATCATCCCACGAATGACCATAACACCATCGAATCCTAGGTTGCCATTTAAGTTTCAACGAAAGCAATTTTCGGTTATTCTGTCGTATGCAATGACAATTAATAAAAATCAAGTTCAATCACTATCCCACGTTGGACTTTTCTTGAAAAAGTTTGTTTTTAGTCATGGTCAACTGTATGTTGCAATATCAAGGGTGACCAACCGAGAAGGTTTAAAAACCTTGATTTGTGATGATGAAAAATAAAAGTAGAAAAAAACTACGAATGTTGTGTACAAGGAAGTATTTCATAATTTGTAAATTATAAATTTCTGATTAATAATAGTTTTGCTAAGCATGTTCTATATAATGTTTAATTTTTCAATTTCTTACATTTATTATTTTAATCTCTATTTTATTCTAATTTTATTTTAATTAGTATAACCACTTATTTATATATTATCAATATTAAAATAATATTAAATATTTGATAAATTAAACCTTAAAATTATCCCCCCACGCATCGCACGGGTGTAATACTAGTGGTATCAGAGCCTAAGTTTATTAAGAAGCTTTATTTTTTTTAAATTATAATTAGCTATTTAACTTTTGGTAAAGAGATTTATTTCCAAAATGGATTCGAATGACTGTTCGAGATGTATTTATTTTAGGCGATGTTTCCAAAATTTAAAAATATACGAGTTAGAATACGAAGAAAAAATAACAAATTGGGAAAACCAACATGTTGAATAAACCCTTGCAGGAGTCAATAGGAAAATCTTGAGACAATGCGAGAAATAAAAAACGTATTACATAAGTTACCTTTTGATAAATTAGATGCTAAAAACGGATTCTGATGAATCATAGGGATGCAACTTATGAATCCCATCAATAAATACAATTGCATCGAAGTGATATTTGATTCCTTTAAGAGTTTTAAAGATTTTAGAGAAATTCAAAGAATGTTACAAGACATCAACTAACATATCCAGGTCCAGATAAAAGAGTTACTTGAACATCAAAAGAAAACACGAGAAATCCTAGTTGATGTTCAAAAATGAGTCAAGGTTCTTGAAGTTAAGTCAAGTACATTCGGAGGAAGATCACGTATAACTTTTGAATGAAACCCAACCGAGGTTATAAGACAACCAATGAAAGAAGAAAAAATGATGACCATAATAAGTGGAACTCCATTACATCTCAAGAAGTAATGTAAAAAATCAATATTAAAGATCTATATGACCTTGTCAAATCCTTCATCAGATTGAGTATTGTAGATCTAAAATGAACTCAGGTGAATCTTCGGAATTAGTTCCAAGAAGTGCTCCAGCACCACCACCAACAAGTCTCAATACAGGCGAGAGTACGACTTCACATGACCTAGTACCCGACACACCAATGCCATATATTGGGGATTTCACCATAAAGGTGATCCTACAGACATAGTGGGCACCAGACAATATTTCTGAAGGCTCAATATTCTCAACACGCCATACGGTAAGTCTCAACTTGATCCAATACATCCGTATGGATTAATATTAAATATGGATATTTCAGGTTTCAAGAATTGGGAGATATTAATATATGATTGGACATCTGCAATGCGCATTGCGGCGGGGACTCTCGGCTTAGAAAATGAAGGGTTCATTTTACTCCTTGAAATGAGCCTTGAAGGATTAATTGGTAAAGATCGCACGGGATCTAACAGGGTAAGTTATAAAAATGGGAGTTATACATGGAGAATCATTAAAAGGGATAGTCAATAATATGGCCAAATTATTAAAATTTTATTTTATCGGTACGGGATATTTCGAGTGAATGGAAGAGGAGAAGCAAAAAAAACAAAAAAAACAAAACACCACAAGCTCTATATTTTCTCGAATTATGAGATATTTGTCATGTAGACGAATATATTCAGCTATTTCACCGAATACCGGTGGAAAGCTAAGGTAAACAATGGGGATGCGGCGCAATAATTATTTGCAAAAATACCAAGTCACTGGAGAGATTATTCTCGAGTAGCATAAACCTTGGGAAAGACTGAAAGATGGAATGGAGTTTACAATAGGTAAAAAAAAGATACAAAATCATCGTGTAGAATATTTTGCAGCCTACATTGATTCAAACGCAGGGATCTGTACATATAAACCAGAAGTCCTCCCTAATGAAATGGAGGAAGAATTGTCCCTAATGGAGGGAAGAGATTTCTGTAAAAGGATTCTAGTCCTTAAAAGAGGGATCAAGTAAGCGGAAATGATGATGAGAGATGCAAAGGGTACTCCATGGTACAAGGTTAAGACTCCACTAATCTATTTCCATGATACAGGAGCAGATATTCTGTTAGGAAATAATTTACTACAGACATTTAAACAATTTACGCAAGAAAATGAGACTAAAAAACTTATTTTCACAACCCCATTGATTATAATATTATAGTCCGATGACTACGGGATGCATTTCACAAAAAAATTGCAAATTAATTTTTGCAGCAAGCGTTGTGATGAAGTTAAACTTCGACATCCAAGAATGAAGGATCGAAGAAGGTATAGAGAAGCAATTTTATAACTGCGAGCTGAGAGTCTAGGAGGTCGAAAGGAAGAGGGAATAAAATCAAAAACGATTAAATTCCTTAAATCCATCTTAGACACAAGCTCATGGGCAGACATCACCATGGAAGAACAAATTTTATTAGAGGATATCAAAAGAAAGATTCAAAAGAATTTCAACGAATATCCTCTGGCATAGTGGGATAAAAATGATCTCAAAGCATCTTTGAAGGTGAAAGATGGAAAAGAAAACAAACTTGTTAGATACAAGCCTATCCCGATAAATCAAGAAGATCGAAAGGATATGTAGCAAATACTTAAGAAACACATTAACCTTAAGTTAATTGAAGCAAATATCTCTCCATACAGCAGTTTAGGGTTACTGATCCGCAACCATGGAGAAATAAAAAGAGGAAAATCAAGATTAGTTATTAATTATAAGAGAATTAATAATATCTTGGAATTCGATGAATATTATATTCCAAGCAGAAGATATTTGGTAAATTGCATTAAAACAACAAAAGTGTTCTCCAAGTTCGATTGCAAATCTGGGTTTTACCTGATTAAGATGGAAGAAGGAAGTAAGAAGTTCACGACCTTCTCCACACTACAAGGACACTATATATGGAATGTTATGCCCATGGTCTTATCTAATGCACCCCACATATATCAAAAAAATATGGATAATCTCTTTAAAAATTATTTCAGTCTCATGTTCGTAAAAACTGATGATATAGTCATCGCATCGAAGAACATGAAAGATCATCTAAAAATATTTGGAACTGTACTCAGATGTTTGCCACATGGAGGGATTAGTGCTTTCAAAAAAGAAGACAGTAATAACTACAAAAAAAATCGAGTTCCTTAGAATGAAAATCAATGAGTTTGGAATCCTTCTACAAAATTATATTGTAGAAAAGATACAAGGATTTTCAGACACACTCAAGGATAAAAAGCAACTTCAATTTTTTTTGGGAGTTGTTAATTTTGTTGCGATGTTTATAAATAACCTGACACATTACATGAAGGTGTTTAGTTCCTTACAAAAAAAGATGCCGATTGTAAATGGCAAAAGAAACAACATGAAGGGACTAAATAGTTTAAGGAGGTTTGCAAATAACTTCCCAAACTGACAATTCTCAACGACGTGGATGAACTGGTTTTATAAACAGATGCCAGTATTATTGGTGAGTAGTTGTTCTTACGAAAGTAACGCCAAAGTGAGAAGTGCCATGCAGATATTGCAGCAGACTATTTTCAAATAGTGAAGCAATTCGATGACATATCAACAAGAAGAAGTTCTTTACAGTTAGAAAGACGTTTAAGAAATGACTTTTATTTCTGATATCTAAAAATCTCACCTTAAAATTCAATAATTCGAGTGTTAAAGCCTTTTTAAAAATAAAATTGAATCTAAATCTGAAAAGGCTAGATTACTTAATTGGTAAGCTGAATGTCAATATTATGATTATGATATTGTCGTTATAAAATCTCATAAAAATGTTCTTGCAGATTTTTTAACAAGAGATGGAAGGATCAGAAATTGATTCATTTTTCAAAATGGCAAGGCATTTAAGAGAACACCTAGAGATCCTTCAACGCGAGTTGGATGCACTGACCCTCAATGCAGAGGTAGACGAAAGGTTATAACAAGCTGACCAAAAAAAAATTTCAATCAAATACGAGGTTGTTCATAGGCCAATGAAAAATTATGTTCTGTAATTAAAAAATCACTTCTTTAGGCGACATTGTCAATGGTGAAAAAAGAGACACTTCGAGTACAGGTCTCTAGACCTGTTGCAGGGGATTCAAATACCCCTAGCATGAGAGTTGAGATGAAATAATCTACAAATGAACTGTCTCAAGCCAAAATAAAATTTTGGAATGAAATCCTGAGTCTTCAAGCAATGTTTTAAAAAACGGACGAGGCGTACGCCTCGAGGCGCGCCTCGGAACGTATTTGGGGAAATCGAGTTAAGGCGGCCGCATCAGATCCCCAGATCAGAAACGTCCACCTCAAAGTGTCGAGGCGTACGCCTTGAGGCGGATGCGCCTTGAGGCGCTTGAGGCGTACGCCTCAGTTTTAGGGAGTTTTGAGGCAGTTTTTATTTATTATTATTTATAAATGTATAAAAAAAATTAATATAAATATAATAATATAAAAGGAGGTAAATATAATTAAACCTGTCGGTCGAAACCCTACTCTTTCTTCTCGATCTGCTGCCGCTGTTGTCAGTCGAAACCCTACGCCTTTTTGTTAAACCCTTCTGATATTTTTTCCTCTCTCCATTCTCTTATATAACTTATTAAAAACAAAAAATTATAAAATAAAATTAAATTAAAAATAAAAATAGCTTCTGAAGTAACTTCTGATATAAATTTTAAGATATAACTTCTAATCTATTTTTTAAAAATAAAATTACAAAATTATAAAATATAACTTCTTATGTGTATATAGATTACGCACATATTTCTAGATATTTATAATTTTAATTTTTTTAATGTACAGAGAAGGTGGAGTTATGTGTATATATATATATATATATATATATATATATATATATATATATAGAACTTCTACCGTGCCGTGAATGTACCATTCCCCACTTAATCAGAACTCTTAGATCCAAAGTTGGTTATGGATAATGATAGGATCAAGGAATGTAAATGCAGGGGGGATGGGAGGTATGGTACCTTCACGGTACCGTAATCATTTTCATATATATATATATATATATATATATATATATATATATATATATATATATATATATCACCCTTTCTCACTAATCTATTTTTTAACTGAAAATAGGTATTAATCACATATTTATAGATATTTCTAATTTTAATTTTTTTAATGTACAGAGAAGGTGGAGGTTAGTGTATAAATATAAGCTAAATTGAATTGGTCAGTTATGATGGCCGACAGAAAGGGGTTAGGAAGAAAAATAATGGTTGTACATTTTAACTGAATACAAGCTAAATTGAATTGGTTTCACATTATTATTTTTTTATCACGAAATATTGTTTACAAATTCTTTGAGTGTTTAGATATGCCGACGACTCTAATGATGATCCTTTAAGTGAGGAGGAAGAGGAAAATGAAGGATATAACGAGTTGTTTAAACCATTGAACACGAATGATTCTCTATTGCAAGATAAAATGACTATGGAAATTTATTTTTCTACTTAATTTGGACTTCTATTGTTCTTAATTGCTTTGTGTTGTGTTTTAGGTGAGATGAATTTGTGCTACTTATTAGGATCGACTTTTATGATTTTATTCTTTTTTTTGTTGGAATATTAGAATAATTAATATGTATTGTTGAACTTTGCGTAATTTTATTATTTTTGTTTTTTAATTTTAATTTTTCAAAAAGTTTTTTTAGGCGTACGCCTCGCCTCATCCGAGCAAAATGCCTCGTTTCCGCCTCTCATTTTTAAAACATTGTCTTCAAGTCAACCCACCGGCTCAGGGGTTAATGAGGAAGAGATCGATCTTAGGTCACAAAAAGGCAAATCTAAGATTGATACTTAAGAGATTTTGAAATTTCTCATTTTTAGTTTTATCAACAAAGATGGGAAAAGTTAATAACCAGGGTAGGGATTAATCCAGCAAAATATCTAGTAGATGTGTCTAGAAGATACCCCAGAGTGTGAATGATGCCAGAATCTCATCCACCATTAAATGCAGGTATGCGTTTGGAGGCTTAGCGTCGGTTCATACAAGATCACCAAGTTTCTTGAAAATATCACAACTTTCGAGATGGATACGAGATGCAGTACATGAGACCTCGACAAATATCCCACATCTCGTACGGGGTGATGTCCTAGAGTTATATTTCTTTAGCGCAGTACAAAACCAGTCGGAAAAAAAATGCATGAAGTATTCCATTTCATCAATCTTACATGACCCACACAGAAGCAATGAAAAGAATTGAAGTATCATCGTCTGAAGGAGTTCCACTAGTAACAACACTCATGGAAAATGACATATCTATAAGAAGGGCATGAGGTTTATGGGTCTATCTCACAGAGATGGACAAAGTCAAGTTCCTGTTCAAATTCTTTCAAAATACGGTGAATGGGACTTTCCTATTAAATAAGATGACAAGAAACAAAATTGGGTTCGCAAAACATCCAAAATTTCTAAGTAAGATGTAATCTGGTTTGGTCTGAGTGGTTATTTCAAAAGGTGATTTGTATTTGAGTAGCTTTCTAGGTGTATTGTTGATAAGATAGACTGCAGATCTGAAATATTCACTCCAATATCTAAAAAGGAGATTAGATCGAGATATGGGTGAAAGGGCTACTTGAACTATATGTCTATGCTTTCTTTCTGCCATTCCATTTTGTTCAGGTGTATGAGGGCATGAAATCTTATATGTGATTCTAAACTGATCCAAAATGCCTCTTAACTAATGAATTCTCCATCTCCATCAGTTTGTAAAGATTTAAAGGTATTTTTGAATTGGTGACTCGCACGTATTTGTCATGATTTTGGTATATTTGTCTAGTGTTTTAGTTAGATTTTTTTGTTAATTTTGGTATAAGTTGGATTGATTGAGCATATTTTCGTATTTATATATCTCCGACTTATTTTACCATGTTTTATGTTTATTTTAGGTATTTTGAAGTCTTTCGGTGTTAAGGTGGACGAGTGTGGGCCCGCGAGTGGAGTTTCAAAGAAATTCGCCCCTGATTTGGTATATTACAGCTGACATTGGGTATATCATCCACACTGGGTTACCCAGTGTCAAACTCTGGCAGAAAGATCCCTCCGATCGGACTAGAAGACCATCCGATCGGATGTAAGCGTTAAAAACTCGGATTTTGTGGAGATTTTCAGTTACTGAAGGTCTATTTGATGGCTACAAAAGGCCAAGAACTCAGCCACATTCAGAGACACGAAAATATCACTAGGAATCCATTCGAGAACCAATAATACCTCGTCCGCTTCGTGACAAGCCGGGTCGAGAAGACAATCTCGAACCTCTTGGGGATGACAACCCATGAGTGTTCTTGAATTGTTTTTCATTCTATTTCCCCTTTTCCAATTAAAACCTTAGTTTTCAGATTTTAGATAGATGTTAGATTGGCTATCGCTAATCGTTGGAATTGGAGGTTCGTGACAAGCTTCCAGGATCCCAGCGTGGTTCATCTTATCTCCGGAATAGCGGGAGTTGGCAAGGATTTCATCATAGTGATAACCACTTTTCTCCAATTTAGTAATTTCTAAACTTAGTTCTCATTTGTTTGTTTTGATTTTCAGTAATGTTGTTCGGATATTGTGTTTGGATGATTTGTTTGAATCGTTTATGTTTGGATTATTGTGAATCATTTGGTGAAGAATTGTTTTGGTTAACTAGTTGATCTCTATTATCGTTTATTGGTCTTGTGATATTGGATTTGTCGATGGTTGTTAATTAGAACTTACGGGTCTAGTGCCGAGAATCGTTTAGAACCATCATTTGGAATTATCGGGCGTTTAATCTATACGTTAAGATTGACAACCCCAACTCGTAGACTAAGTGTTCGACGAAATGCCCAAGTAGTCGTGGAAACGATTCCAAGGCCCTAGACCCTCATGTTTTTAATCTTTTAAAATTTGAAGTTCATTGTTAAATCTTTATAAATTTTAATTAAAGTTCTTGCATAGAGATTGACGCTCTCTTTGCAAGATTAGTTTTTAAATCACTACTAGTATAAATCTTCGTTCTTGATATTAAAACTCACAAAACAAAAACCCCTTTGTCCGCGTGTTTAGTATAGCATTTTTGTTATTTTCTCATTCGTAAAACAAACACAAAAACAACTTCCGATTAGTCTTCCTCGAGAGATCGACTCGACTTAACTTGCCAAGTCTACAAGTGACCCCGTTCTCTTGCGGCCGAACTTAAACCTTTCAAAAGTAGACGCGCACTGTTTAACTGGATTTTAATTTTGAAAGGAGCACAAAAGTTCGGATCAATTGGTTTTCAACTAAAGTTTTAAAATGCAGAAAAGCTGATTTAGTGTCAGCCTTAGATTTGAGCAAATAGAACCAAGTAAATTTGAAGGCCTGATCTATAAAGCTCACATAATATCTGAAGCCATTGTAAGAAATAACAGGTGAAGGACCCGAAAGATCACTATGAATTAA
This sequence comes from Phtheirospermum japonicum, assembly GCA_014905375.1. Classification (NCBI taxonomy): domain Eukaryota; kingdom Viridiplantae; phylum Streptophyta; class Magnoliopsida; order Lamiales; family Orobanchaceae; genus Phtheirospermum; species Phtheirospermum japonicum. Next base: position 1,853,137 of record BMAC01000001.1, on the reverse strand, counting down.
ATCAAGAATTTGGTAATTATGTAACTGGGAATCATTAAAAGGGAGTTTATGCATTTTTGAACTCATACAATCAGAACACAGGAAATCATTCTCATTATTATCAAGAAAAGATAAATTACAATGTGTCAAATCTCTCTTCACAATATCATAAGAGGGATGACCAAGCCTAGAATGCCAAAGACTCGATCCTAATTTATTTGTGAGCTCATCATAATTGACACTTGATTGAAAATAGGAAGGAACAGGAGAATGATGTTCTTGATGAGCTATCTTAGGATCAAGTTTGAGTTTGTAAAGTCCATTACTGAGATTCCCTTGCAGTAGCACATGTTTTGTTGCTTGATCTTTCACAAGACATAAAGAGGGGTGAAACTCAAAAAAGACATTATTATCCTTAGCAAACTGAGATACACTAAGTAAATTTCTTGTAATGTGAGGAACATGTAAGAGATTTTTAAGTGTGAAGGTGTGGAGATGGTCATCAGAGGTCACTACAGATTTGCCATAATGAGCAATAGACATACCTGCTCCATTTGTTGTCTGAATTGTTTCACTTCCTTGATAATCAGAATACATGTTCAGATTTCTCAATTCATAGGTTAAGTGATTTGTAGCACCAGAATTAGGATACCAAGAGCATTCTTGAATTGCCTCGAAGATTGTAGAACCAAAACTAGCAACATTGGCTATGAGATTACTACCTGTTTCATTCCCTTGCTGGATTTTGTGTCCATTGCTTCCTTGAAAGCTTGAATCAAATCTATAGTAACACTTTTCAGCTTTATGATTGTTGTATCCATAGATTTGGCACCTTGGCCTATTATTGCCATATCTGCCTCCTCTTCCTCTGAATCCATTTCCTCTTCCCCTACTAGTTTGAAACTGATCCCTGTTGCCTTGAAACTGATTGAAACCTCTGCCTCTACCTCTCTTATTTCCAAGGTTAGAGTTCTGAGTGGTGAGGTTAGCATTGAACTGAGGTTTATTTGATCCATCATTGAAACCATCAATTGCCTCCAATCTATTCTCAAACCTCAATAAAATAGCATATGCCTCCATCATTGAAAATCTTTCAGCTCTTGTGGTAAGAGAAATAATTAGAGGGTTGTACTCTGACGCCAGACCATTCAAAAGATACATAATTTGATCAATTTCACTTATTTTCTCCTATTGAGCCAAGCATGTCACAAATGGACTTCCCAAAATAGTCTTTAACCTGTAGATTTCCTTTCTTTAAGGACTGCAACTACATTTTCAGCTGCATGATTTTAGCTCTGTTGTGACTAGAAAAGCTTGTTTCCAGACAATCCCAAATTCTTTTAGCATTACTCAAGCTAACAGTAGTGACAAGGATATTTTCACTCAAGGAAGACAAAAGCCAAGAAACAATAAGTTGATCTTGTTTTATCCACTTAATATACTGAGGGTTAATCATACCTTTAGTTGTGGATTTGTTTGGTGCTATCTCAGATCCATTGATGAACCTTTCTAGTCCATATCCTCGGATTACTGCCATCACTTGTTGCTCCCAAAGTAGGAAATTATAGTCATTAAGCTTGATCCTCACCAGCTGGCTCTGAAGCTGCACAGTTTCTGCAGTCTGAAAAGCTGGAGGTAGACCCTCTCTGTTCATTTGAATTTGTGTAGCCATAAAGTTGAACAAGGAAAGCAGATATGAAAGTGAAGGAAAACAGATTAGAGGCAGGACCGACCCGCTCTGATACCATGTAAAGAATTTAACAGAAACAACATATTGAACACAAAGATGAAGAAGATAATTTTTATTGCTCGATTTCTTGATTACAGCCAATGCATGAGCTCATATATGCACTACAAGATAGAATGATCTAGAAACTAGGGTTACATGAGCTTGTTGGTGTGGATAGGACACAATGGCATGTAACACACTGAATATAATCGAAACAACAAGTTTGAATTTTGTCTTCATGCATAGTTGTTCATTCTTGTCTTTTCTATTTTAACAGCTCAGTAGCAGCCTCAGCTTGCCTTGCCATCTCAGTAGCAACCTCACTTTGTTCTCAATACTTATCACACTTTAGTGTACTACACAGCTTATTAGTATTACACTATTAGTACGATCTTGATTTGAAATTTTGTACGCCCAATAATTGTCAAACATGTCCCCTAAAATTATATTTTCCTAGATTTTCATGAGAACACTCCGTCTTATAAAAATCCAATCACTTACTGTTTCATTTCCCTTTTTGGAAAACAACTAATCCATCTCAATTGTATTCTCATCAACAAATGCTTAAAAATAACTACCCATAGGGTTAGGGTCTTTCGCCGGAAAAAGGTCAAAAATGAGGAAATGGGGGTAAGCCAGATTTATAGCGACATGCTTAGAGTATGCACCAGTCCTTATCTTCCCAAGGAAAGGCTTCATTCCCTACCAATGATGTCCCAATCAAGGAAGCATACATCTGGTCTCGTAGATTCTGTTCTGAAAGCAAGTCCACTTCGAATGTGATAGATAGTTCACCAACTTCTGTTCCATTTCATTCTGCCCCATCATCTATGAACTGGCGCATTCACCGAAGAAAGAAGCGTTTCCACCACTCTACCACTCTATTGGATCGATTGGCTTATCAGTTTGCCTTGACTACCAAAGAAGGCGGTAAGCTCACAATGGAAAGACGAACTACTAAATCAACAAGATCAATCGTCTTTGCTTCRYGCATCCTTCCCCCGCCGCGGGAAAGGAAGGAAGTATAGGTAGGGATAGCAAAGGAAGTAGACCCCGCTAAGGATAAGGAGGGTAGTCCCGTTACCACCAGGCGGATAAGCATCAGTCAACATCCCCTTTGGGTACGTAGGCAGCCAGGCAAGCTTGATCTTGGTCCAGTTCTTCAACTACGCAATTACACACTATCACAAAGACCGGCTGTGCTACCGGAAGCTCTGGGGAAGTCGGAATAGGAGCGTATTGGGACGGAACTTAGATGTATTATAGGTACTCCCCCAAAGCGGATRGGGAGTCAGGCGCAAAAGACCAAGAGTGACAAATGCGTACGGGGGTATAAACTAATGATAATTAAAATGTTCTAAAAAAACAATATTGGGCAGAGGAATCCGACAAAGAATGAATTCAATCTTTAGTTTAGGCCATTCGCAAATATCATAAGCCAAAGTAAATAGTGTCGAGACACCAATTGACGACTCGGTCTAATTTTTTTTTATTTGGCCTCAGCATGTACCATTTCGCTAATTCTAATAAAAACTGGTTTATTTGTTTAATATTGCCCAAACATACACCATTTTGCCAATTTTGATTTAAGATTGTATTATTATTTATTTAATTTTCCCATTTAATAACCCTACGAGAAACCCTAGTTTTTAATTTCAAAAAAAAAATGGATGGAGACGTACTCATCTTGTGGTTTCTAATTATTTATTTATTTATTTTAATTTTGGATGGAAGTATGGACTCAACTTACGAGTCTAGTAAATTGTTTTTAATGGTGGATGAAATTCACTTACTGATTTTTTTATTTTTTTTATAAACTTGATGAAGCGCAAATTTATACCGCGCTTGACAACTCGCCTCAAACACCTTCTATTTTCACAATTCGGGTTCAAAATTCCAATGTTTGTACAATTTTGTCAATTTTGTCAATACTGTATTGTCGTATTAAAAGAATTTGATATTCTCATAAAAAATCTAGATGTCAATATCCACGTCCATTATCAATATCTATCTATCTGAGTAGAAGTGTTAAGAGAGAATTATTGATGAATAGAAGAGAGAAGATAATCACTTAGTATAGATACTCTAATTAGTTTGAAAGAGAAAAAAAATAGTTACGTAAGATAGATATTTTAAGTAGTTACTTTTTTAATTATTGTTCCTTTTTTTTTTCTGGTTACTTTGTAGCATGACATTTCTTTTGTTTGTTACAGTCTTTTTTAATAGATTATCTTTTCTGAGATTTGGAGTATGACTTGGTTTGTTTTACTTTTGTTCAGAAAGTCACGTGAGATAGAGACTCCGATTAGTTTCCTTTTTGGTTACTGTTTACTTTTTTTTTTTTGGTTATTTTGTAAAATAAGATTTTTTTTTTCTTTTGTTTACAATCTTTTTTTTGGATAGTTTGTATTATATTTTGTTGCATGACAATTTTTTTTAAATGATTTCGCTTAATCAGTATGCGAAATCTAATTTTTATTTTTAAAAAAATATTGTGATTTCGCATCCTCGGAATGTAAAATTTAATTTTTATTAAAAAAAATTATTGTGATTTTGCATTCTCAGTATGTGAAATCTAATTTATATATATATATAAAAAAAATATTTTGATTTCGCATTCTGAGAATGCGAAGTCTAATTTTTATATAAAAAAATAATAATAAAATTAGATTTCGCTTATGTAATATGTGTGTGTGAGAGAAAAACTTATTTAGTTAAGAATTAATATTGTAAGACATCTCAGTATGCGAAATCTAATTTATATATATATATATATATATATATATATATATATATATATATATATAATTATTTTGATTTCGCATTCTCAGAATGCGAAATCTAATTTTTATATAAAAAAAATTAATAAAATTATATTTCGCTTATGTAATATGTGTGTGCGTGAGAAAAACTTATTTAGTTAAAAATTAATATTGTAAGACATCCTATATAATAGGCTTCTCATTCTATATAGTAGGCTATGTGTTTTTGTTTTTTTCTCTCATATCCTATATAATAGCGATTTCTTTTTCTCATATATTTTCTATATAGTAAGTATTTAATTTAAAATCGACTAAGAGAATTTTTCTCATATCCAATTCCCTATTATATAGGATATATATAAGAGAAAATCTTATTTAGATGATTTTAAATTAAATACCTACTATATAGGAAATATATGAGAGAAAAAAATGTCGCTATTATATAAGATATGAGAGGAAAAAAAAAACAAATCGCCTATTATAAAGGATGAGAAGGAAACAATCAAATCGCTTGTTCTATAGGATGCATTACAATGTTAATTTTTAACTAAATAAGTTTTTCTCATGCACACACAAATTACATATGCGGAATCTAATTTTATTAAATTTTTTTTATAAAAATTAGATTTCGCATTCTGAGAATGCGAAATCGAAATATTTTCTTTAATAAAAGTTAGATTTCGCATTTTAAGAATGCAAAATCACAATAATCTTCTTTTTTTTTTATAAAAATTAGATTTCGCATACTGAGTATGCGAAATCATTAAAAAAATAAAAATGATGAAGTCGCACACTGAATGTGCGAAATCACCTAATTTCACGACCCGCTGCCAAAACACGTAAAAACGTAATTTGTTTTCAAATATATTATAATTATGCATGATACCAGATATGATTCGATTATGGAGCCCTATAGATGATGTGGCGGGGGCCACATGAGAAAATCAAGCCCCCTAATTATTTTTTCCTTTTATTTTTCTCTTTCTTTCCCTTCCCCACCTCCCTAATTAAATTGAACATAAAATTTCTAAAGGAAGAAAAAAAACTTTTGGTCTCTTCATAAACATGTCGTCTCGAATTTAAACAAAATTTTCACCTTTGTAATAAGAAATGGCTCAAATTATTCAACACGTAAGCTAATCTAATATCATTATGACTATTTTTCCAAGGAGAAGGATAAATCTTCATAATAAACAAAATACATGACATCAAAACACAAATCATGAGTTGGGCATAATTTATTCAATTTATTTTGACATAATATCCAACACACAATACGAGATACACTAAAAAAAATTAAATAAATTTTTAGGATAATTTCCATTATATCCACATCTTACTCAAATGGGTTCTATTTTTGCAAAATTGATCTTTATTTTTTAAGTTTTTTTTTTTTACAATATTTAAGGGTGATTGAAGAGGTATTTACATAAGGAAAAAAATTGTAAAAAAGTGAAATTCCACATCAGCAAGAGGGCTTCATAATGGAGCCTTATCTGGTTTTATAGAAAAATCGATAATGTATCTACGTCACAGTGAAATAATAAAATATTTATTTAATCTTTCTTTAGGGTATGAATTAATTAGATTGAATTTTTTATGTGTGTATAAAATGTTGAATTATTGAGACTCACTTCTATAAACAATCACATGATAAAATTTGACCTAACAATAAATAGTCAGATGTTGGTGGGGAATAATATTATCTATCAAATTTCAAGAATTCATATTGATGATATTTCGAATGGTTTTCATTATGCGATGATAATCAACAAAAGTGAAATATAATCTATTTCGCACGTTGAACTTTTTTTAAAGGAATCGGTTTTCATTCATGATCAATTGTATGTTATTATATCAAGATAAGAGTTACATATCATGATTTGAGGTGGTTAAAAAAATATAATAACAAAACTATAAATGTTATGTACAAAGAAGTTTTTCATAATTTGTAAAATATATTCATTCTAAAAATAATTTTTTTGTGAACCAAAATTTTTCATTAAGAAGATAGCTATGGTAAGAGAAAAATAATAAGATCATTTGAACATATATTACTTAACTCTACATATATAGAACCACTTAGATAATGATTCTAATTCATTAAAAATCAATAATATTTAAATTACCTTTCAATTACAAAATTATAAATATATATAAATCTTTTTTTAAGATATTGCAAATCTAAAGCCTAAACACATAATGGAGAAAGAAATGGAATAAAAATAAAATAAAGTTTAATTTTTTACTTTATAATTCTTTTATGAAATTAAAATAACGTTCATAACACAATGACCGTCACCACAAGCCAAAGCAACCTCCACATATTTATCAACTGGGTAAAAAAAATTTGTTTTGAAAATCCATGAAAATCGAGTCATTATACCGTGGACTTGGGTGTACTTAGCAAGGTGCACTCATTAATTTAATTTATAATCACATATACCTTTAATATATTATCAATTTAAATGGTATATTATCATATATATACCTGAAACTTAAATCTAAAATATTAAAATAAAAAACTAAACCCTATATCTTAAACTTATGTCATATATCATCACATATAATTGTCATATTGTTCAAAAAATAAAAAGGCTCATGATGGGATGTTTCCATTGGAAGTAGATGCAAGCTTTAATGAGAAAAAGAAAATATTTTTTGGAGTGGACAAGATCATTCGAGATGCTAACCAAAATTTGATTCTTGTTTTTGGTGAAAAACTACAGAATCTTCGTTCAGTGGTAGAGGTTGAAGCGAACTCATTGCAATTATGAAAGGGTTAACCTTTGTTCATGTAGAGAGTTTCATTATTTAGAAGTTGCTTCTGATTCGCTTCAGGCGGTACAAACAGTTACGCCAAATGAAGATATTGGCGCTAATGAATTTTGGATAAAATAGATCAAACTTTTTATGCAAGAATTAAATGAAAGCTATATCAATCATTCACCTCGATCCTCGAGTATTTTAACTCGTGATTTAGCTTATTTTGCTTCTAAATGTTCTTCTCTTTTTGTTTGAGAGAATGATTTTCCTCTTGGGTGCAAAACTTGTAACTTAATTCCATCCATTTTGGTTAATAAAGTTATAAGTTTCTTTTAAAAAAAAGAAATAAAGAAAAAAATATATAACTAACATATATCATCAAATATAATATATAACTAGTAAAATGTTACTCCCTCCAATTCTTAATAAATGACGTTTTGACTTGAAACGAGAAAATCAAAATTTGTGTAATCTAACTGCGTTGTCCCAAATAATCAATCTATTAAATATGTATAGTTATCATTTACATAAAAGTAACTCTTGTTACTCATACTTTCCTCTCACTCTGTGCTATGCATTTTTTTCAATACTTATCTATCACAAAATACAAAATATTATTCATAAGTCAAAAAAATAAAAAATTTATTAGAATTATGATAGAATAAAATAGACAGGATATAGGTGATAAATATCATAGACGTCATTTAATTAGAAAACTGAAAAAAACGGAGGGAGTATAATTTCTCCAGGTCTCCACATAGTAAACTGTTATTTTTACCAGGCAAACATTATAATCACTTCACGTTATTAGTTGGGCAACGACAAGAAGTTGCCAGATTTCAGTTCTTGAAGAACCAACTCCAAATTGCCCCATTACAAAACGGCAATAAATTCATCATAACAATAATAATAATAACCAACACACCAATAATCATCTCAAGTCTAATCTAGTAATCTACAACAGATTACAAGTTCAATATATAGCATTCATCCCATAACAGGACAAAAAAAAAATTAAAAAAGAACAAAGTCTGTACAGTTTGAGAGAGGCAGACCAGACAGACAAATGTTGTTTCAGGTGCCAGTCACGTTCTCTGCCAATATATATACAACATAAATATAATACACCAAGAAAAAAACGTTTTTTTCCTTGAGGATTATAAAATAATTACGCCGGAGGACCAAATGTTCAAAGAGTTTATATAAATTTGGTCAATTTGAACGACGATAGGCTGGCCCGCTACTTACAAATCCTTAGGCTTGCGGCCCAGGGCTGTGGATTTGCATACCGGACATGTATTCTTCAAAAGCAACCACTTCTTAATGCACTCTTTGTGGTACTCATGTCCACAATCAATCGTCCCGAGTTTGTCCTTGTTCTCATAGTCGGTCTACATGAATAAATAATAAAATTGATTAAACAGCATAATATAGCTAGGCACAAGCGACAAGGGCCGATATTCAAATTTCCAAGTTTTAGTCATCAATCATTATTTTTAATTAAAAAAAAATGATTATTTTCTTCTTTCTTTCTTTTTTCTTTTATTTATCTTCTTCACTGAAATATGATAATAAAATACCTGGCATATGACACAGAAGTTGATTGGCAGATTCGGGCAAGTTTGACCTTCTAAATTGAGGCGAGCTGGTGATGGGGTAAAAGTTCTAATTTTCAAATAATTACGAATGAACCCCTCAGGCAATCCAGTGCCGACACAGCCAATCTGTTCTTCCAATGCAAGCAGTTCCTGTGATTCCAAAGTTAAAAACTTTGAGAAATGTATTATTAAACTACAAAAAAAGGCAACTAAAGTCAAAACTACAAAATTACCTCATAAGACATGTGATCAATATCCAAACGCATGTCCCTGTGCTGATCCATAGAATCTCCTACTACATCATGATAGCCAGGAAACTCTAGAATGGCAACTTCCTATGAATAACCCACGGAAATATTTAAAACAATTACCATAACCATTAGTGATAATTACAGAAACTACCCTTGCTGCTTCATGTTGGCAAAGTGAAAAAACCCACTAAACTTTGAAAAGTAATGCACGCCTTAAGATTTTCTGACACCATCAAGTATTTTTATAATTACATCCCTCAACTTTTCTAAATATCACAAATAACCTCAACAACATTTTCCTCGCATTTGACATTTACATCTCTCAATTTTGCTACACATTACAAAATCACCAGAAGAAAAGTTGGGGCAAGTTTTGGGGTGTAATTGTAAAATATTTAATGACATTAATTTCAAAGTTAGGTTTTTTTTCCAGTAATATTCTCAAAAATGATAACAGCAGAAACAGGAATATATTATTTTTCTATTTTTCTAGGGAGGAAAAAACATTACATCTTCGGGCAGCATTCTCAAGAAGGGAGAGGTGTGGGTCCTAGCACTTGAGTCGAATACAATTTCCCTTTGCTGAGGCCGATACAACCGAAAACCTGTCGGTGGCACATGAGGAGCTACGAATGTGGGCCTAACATCAACAACGTCCTGGAACTGATGATGATTAATACCGCTATTTGAAGAACTAATTCGGCGGGAAGGTGCAGATGCAGCAGCCACCTGTGGTGATGGGAGGTTAACATTATTATATCCTCTTGCCCCTTGCATAGGTGGCGGTTGATGGTGATGATGATGAAGAGGGTTTGGATGATGGCCTTGAGCAAACGGAGATGGCATAAAACCATTTGAATTTCTGTTACTAGCTCCGTTCACACTAGCTGACATGTCAACAGCTGACAAGAGAGAGAGAGAGAAGGAGCCAATCATAATACTGAAGAAATATACATATAATAGAGTGGAATATCAAGAAATTCTATATGTATTTGGCTCGTTTACAGAATATTCTTACGCCTATTCTTTTGATATTTGAATACGAATATTGATTCTTATTCTTATTTCAAAAATATATTCCGAATATATATGAATTAGTTCGAATATTCGTATTCGAAGTTCTAACCTTTTAACTTTTTTTCGATATCTTATAAAATTGTAACAATAACTAGAATCTAAATATTAACTTTGGCCCAATAAATTACTAAATACATCCACATTACACACACACACACACAATTATAAAAAATACCTTTGAGGTTTAGAGTATACATAAAAAAAAACCCAGGTAACTTTGAAATATTATTATTTGGGTTCTTATTCTATTTTTATTTTCTGAATGTTGATATACGAATTTGAATACCAAACTGAATACAAAAGATTCGATTTTTATACACCGGGCGGTCTAATTGTTATAATACAAACAACTATCAATGAGATACTTGAAATTTTTGAAACATTGTCTTTTCGTAATTAGATTAAACCTCGAGTTTTTTTTTTGTTTTTTTTTTAAACTAAACCATTCAATGAATCACAAAACAAAACAAAAAACATTTTATAAATAATAAATTAATTAATGAAGACCAAGACAATTACCATGATGTACATAGGGAATCGGAGCATGAGTCCATCCAAAAGCACCAACATCGCCACTGTTTGAACCAAAATGCACGTCCGGCCATGGATTGCCGCCAGGCAATCCAACAACAGGCGGCGGAGCAACAAAACCTCCTTGGATCAAATGACCATTGTTACGCCCTAAAACAGCAGATTCGGGCTGCACAAAAGTAATAACATCGGATTCAGACGAGGAGGGAACAGAAGAACTTGGGCCCGCCAATGTGTTCTTTCTTTTGAACGATCCTCCAACAATCCCGCCGTGATTGGGAGGCGGAGTAGGGATATCCCTAATGACAAACGGAGGCGCCAGATACGGGTTATAATGGCCCGATGGTGTGGTGATAGCTAAATCAAGGTTCGGGCCCGGATGCTGACGTGGTGCCCCATAGTACATGGCCCCGTCACGGCGTTCGGGTGGCAAGAGGTGGAAGTTGAAATTACAACGGTTGCCTGCGGGGAGCACCGAATGATGGATATTGTTGGGCTGGGGGAAGTTTGGTACAGGCCCGTAAAAGATGCAAGGCTCAGGATGCGAATGGGCTTGGGCTTGTTGATCTGTTTGGGTCTCAATCATGTGTCCGGTGAATGGATTGTTCCGGTGTCCCATGTTGAATGAGATGCCTGTTATCAGATGCACGTATGTAGGAATTAATAGAAGAAATAATATCAAAGAAGAAATAATATCAAAGATATCGAGGATTTTAAAAAAAAAATTAAAAATAACAAGAATTGACAAACAATCGCTAAGGTCATTTAGTATGTTCTGCCTATTCCAGAATCATCACTTGAAGTAAATTGTCTACGACTCTACATTGTGCTATAATTTGTGGTAATTAAGTCAATTTTTTATCTTGTCTAGCAAAATAATAAATCGTAATAATTACGTTATAAACATATACGACACATGAGAAGACAGCTCAGCAGGAATTTTAATATAATGTCAATAAGGCTACTATCACAATTAAAGAGAAAAAAAAAAGGACTAGTCCATACCAAAGATAGAAATGAATCAAACAAGTTATTTATAGTTCGATTGACATTCGTCTTCTAAAAATTCTCGAGATCTCAACCACAATTAATAAATACATGGAGCTAGATTGTTCTTCAGCATCACACGTGTGTTAGGATACCAATCCAAGCTAGGGCAGAATATAGCTAGCTCATTATGCCACTTTCTTAACGAACTCACAGAATAATTGCATAAATCATTTAATAAACAGCATGCATAATACACGGTGAGTGCTATTTGTGTGTAATAAATAGAAAATACTTTTTTTTTTCCATTCAGTTTTCCTTTATTATGAACCGAAACAACATTCTGGAACAAAATGTCAAAATCACCTTAGACTCATTCGAAAAGAGTATTGCACAAAGAGCAATTTGATTAAAATCTCTGAATCGCATATCGAGTTTTGAGTTCAAGTGCAAGTAATCACAAAAAACATATATCTAAAAGGCTCCAATGAAGAGATAACTTGTGGAGGCAAAGATTACACATTTATCATAGTTATATAACCAATCGAAATCTGGCACATTATTTATCATCAAATTCTATCTGTAAATGGCAACAAAAAGCTTGACAACTGAGAAGAACTAAAAGTATTAAACTTTCTAAAACAAGATGTTGACTTTTTCATCTACACGCGTCCTCGCATTTACAAAAAAAATTAACAAAACTGTTTGATTACATTAGTAAAGTAACTAAACCCATAAATTCCCTTACGACTAAAAACAGGAAACCAAAAATAAATGAATGTACCAAGAATTTCTACCACGTGGAACCCAAAGACGTACATCGTTAATTGATCCCACCGTCTCAATATTTTATAATTAAAGGAAAGCTCTTATAATACTCTGTTTACATAATTGTGTTGAAGTTTGATCAACGTATAAACCTCCGATAACCAGAAAAACACTGCAAGTTATCTTTTCTATCAAAAGAATGAGCAGAAAAAAATTGAACTGTCAATTTCCATCAACAAGACATGGAGGTAAATATTTCAACTTGTTTGTCAATTGTCAATCATTAAAATTATTTTAATATTCTACATTGAATTTAAGTTTCTATCTTCTTACCCCAGGGGAAAAAAAGTAAGATAAATAAAACCCTTGTACCCAAGCAATAAATGGCTATAGTGAGATGTGGCCAGGGACGCAAAGGATGTCATGAAACCCCAAGCTATTATGTAATCAAAAAATTATTGATAATTTTCTTTAAACATCAAATAAAATTAAAAATACACGAATAAGAAAACGAAAAAATAAATAATTAATTCAAACCTTAACATGAAAAGTTCCAAGCTTTAACAAGGTTCCACCAATAAAATCCAATAAATTACTTCTGATTCCTGGGGGGAAAATAATCAACAAAAATAGGGTAAAAACCCTACCTTGAGACACGCATTAAAACTGATAAATGATCATCAAAACTACAATCAAATAAAAACCCAACAAAATTATGTCCTTGAAATATAAATGTATGCATTGCATGTGTGAATTCTTGTATACAAAATTAAAGCCCAATAAACCATCCAAAATTCAAGAAAAAGAAAAAGGGAAATTTAGAAATAAAAATTACAAAATTAAATTACTGGAAAACTAACCCAATTGAAGGTTGGTGAAAGGGTAAAGAACAAGAGATCTGAATGAAAAAAAAAAAGAAAAAAAAAGAAAGAGGTAGAACAGCGATGAATTTCCTTTTGCAGTTTAGAGAGAGAAAGAGTGTTTTAATGGGAAATCACCTGTTTATTTGTTCACCGTTTTCTTGCAGTAATGAATTTCTTTCATATAATTTTGATTAATATTTTTACCATCTTGCTACGTGGCCATTTGGTATTATCTTTTCTATGACCACGATTACTCGTTGAAGTCCCATGAATACCCTTCTTATGACAGAGCTGTCAAGGGTGTTTTGGTAATCACAGTCACAATCCCTGCATTGTGGTGTTGAACGTCAGGCAGAAAGGATAGTACATAACTTTTTTATTAATTAATTTAAGAAAATAATTTTAAATAATTACTTTTCTTTTTTGGTAATATTTTTGCTAAGCATTAGCTGTAATCCGGCCTTTAAGCTTAGGCTCTATTATTATCATCACATGTTTAAACGCATAATTATACAAAAATCTCAAAAACAGATACTACACAATTTCTTGTGGATCAAATGAATAATATTTTTGTTTTGTTATTACTTCAAATATATATTTTACATTGGCATGTTGTGGGTACTGGGGTAAAGCAAAATGTAACAACCCACGATGAATATCTTGAAATTTGCTGTTCCATTTAATTTTATTAAATAATTCTATCCATTGCATCCTAAATTTCGATAGTTTATAAATTCTCAGTATAATTATATTAGCAATAGCTAATAGAGCTCGTTTAAATCCTTCACAACTGCGTCTACATGAATGAGATTTTCTTCCTTTAAAAGAAGAAAATCATGAGAACTGGTGGTAGGACTAATAATTAGGTAAAAAGCAATTAATATATGACCTATCATCTAAATCCTAGTTGTTATTCAAAATTAGTGTTAACATGATAATATTTTGAAGTTGTTATTAAGCTAATTTTTTGAATATTAATCTTACGTTGAATGCTTTATAATACATAAATGGGTAGTTATATATGTAGAGTAACAAAATAAATATTAAATCAAAGTAGAATGAGGGGAAAAGTTAAAATAATAAATTAAAATAAATATTGAAAAAATAAAATAGTTAAAAAATAGTTAACAAAAATATTATTATTCGGAGAAATGTAGTTACAAATTATGAAATACTTTCTTTTACATAATATTTGTAATTTTTATTCTACGTTTGTTACCATCATCGCAAATCAGAATTTTAAACTTTTCGATTGAGCACTCTTGATATTATTGACATGCAGTTGACCATGACTGAAAATGAGGTATTTTACGAAATGTCCAACGTGAGATAGAGATTGGCATTGACTTTTTAATTTTCATTGCATATGACACAATAACTGAAAATTGCCTTCGTTGAAATTTAAAAGGAAACCTAGGATACGATGGTGTTACGGTCATTTGTGTGATGAAAAGTAATTCACATGCGTTGCTTTCTTGGAGAATTGTTACCTCCAAAACATGACCACACTGTTTCGTAACAACCAATAAAGTTCCATTGCACAAACCAAGTGATTGATCAATATTATCAATAACATGATTGGAGTGTCAACTTTCAGTCGTAGCTCATGATTCGACAACCCATAACACTTGATTTTGTTTAAAAACTTGGGTGAGTGAACATCTTGCAAAATGTCAATATTTGCATCAGATTTGCACGTACTATATGAGTTCAAATATATCTTACATTCTCCTTCATTCAATGAAGTCATATATTCATTAATTAAATTGACTACACAGTGTTGGTGCAAAAATAGTTCGACTCTCCAAATAAACAGAATATTCGACATTTGTTCCGAATTGTGGATATGTGCTAGCCACAATTGTGCAGATTTCATGAGCTCATCACACACACACACACACACACCACACACACACACACACACACACACACACACACACACACACACACACACACACACACACACACACACACACACACACACACACACACACACACATATATATATATCTTTATTCAAATTTTGAAACAATTTAGCATGTTTTTCAATGAGGGCATCATGATCATTGTTGAATTTCTTAGTGATAAATTTGCTGAAATAAATATTAGAGTCAAATTCAGTTGGAATTGGCACTGTAGAAAAATTATTTAATCTCTTCCCTAGCTTCTGCAACAACGTGTCCACTTCCAGCAAAGCGAGATTTTGAATTTCAGCCTCACTCATTTTTAAATCTGTACAAAAAATATGAAAAAATAATTGTATTTAAACTAATTTATATGGGACAATATACAAAAAAATACTATTAAAAATTATGATATAATTGAAAATTAGTAATTAATACCTTTATTATTTCTCAACTTTCATTGTTTGTATAAAATATCATTTAACAAATATTTCTAATATTTTCTCCAAACATTTTCCTGTCAAGATACACATATCACGATATGTATCATGTTGATTGCCGTTCACTTTTTTAAATTATCGTGACATTATGCTCTTTGAACAATATTGATGAGGTATCGAGCATATTAGTTATCACCAGAACCCAGGGGCACATAAACCGGGCAATTTTTAATCTTTGCTTCCTTCCTAAGATACACTCATTTATTTTTGAGTTCCTAACAAATTATTGAGTAAATTTAGCATACAACAAATTGTGAGTTTCAAAATATTTTTTGTTAGTCTCAAATCAACCCCAAAACATTGAATGGAGTGTTGACTGACGTTTCATCACATTGTCCAATGAGTCATCATCATTATATAATATTTTTTGCTTCCATGTAAGATGAAAACTCAAGCATAAGACGAAAGGATTTTTATACTGAATTTTGTAACCTAATATTCTCCAAGCCACTTCACACGGAGAAATCTAACGATAATCGTAATACATGTCGATCTCATCAATTTATAGAATCCGCCCACCATTGTTATCAATTTAATAAAATATTGTTGTAACCCTGTCATTTCTCTTATTCACATATTTTAACTATTTGATAGATCTAGAATGATTACACCATTCAACGTTCATATGTGCTCCATACTTTATCAACAAATAATGATTGTGTGGTACAACCCACTTGTTATCTAGCGGAATACCAGTATTTGTTACCGTCCAGCCAGTGTTTCTACGTTTGTACATTGGGTAACCATCATAATCAACATTAGTAGATTCAACAAACCTTTTTGGATAATATTTTGTGCATTTATCATCAACAATGCAAGGAGGATATTTTTATCAAATTCCACATGGTCCATGAATCATCAACTCCAAAACTGCAGCACAATACCTTGGACCTTCCTTTTCATATGGATTTTCAGTTACAATAATTCGATCAATAACGCGTGCATTGGGGCATTTATCTTTTTTAAATCGAAATAGAAGAATGTGATCATGAGAAACTTCTTGCTTCTAAAACTCCACAGTATAAATAACTACATAAGATGAAACAAATAAAAACAATAAATTGATGATGTGTTGGAGTAATTTGTAAGAGAATAAAAAAAAAGTCATTTTAATAAATATATAATTTGATGTGCTCACTATAAACTATATTCCCACATATTTGGTTATCAAGTAAATATCTAATTAAGTCGTCCAATTTCATTTTAGATATTTTTAAAACTGTATCAGAACGATCTTCTGGCCTAAAATTTATGCTCTCGACAAACCGTACAATCTCTGACCATTTTGAACTGCACGTGAATATTGTGAATAAATCTGGATATCTATCCCATCAACAAATTGTCATAATATCTTGGTAATTATGAACCATATATCGTGCACCATCAGTAAATGTTGCTGGCAATACAACTCTATTACCCATGCTGCAATTATTTTTTCTCTGCGTACTACTACATCAACAATTCTATTATATATCTCACTCCTTGACTCATTTTGATGGTTTCCGACATACCATGATCTTGTATATTAACTCATGGTATTCCATTAACTATGAACTATTGTGTAAGGCTTTTTCAAGAGAGTGTAGTAGGTGATTCGGTTACACTTTTATGCAATCGGTGCGAAAAGAACTCCCTCTGGCCCATATAATTTATATTATTTCCTATCGTTTTCTGATGGTCAGCAAAAGGTATATCTTACCTATAATTACCTTTATTTTGAGAAATGAATAGTGATATTATAGATCAATGTAAGACCGATGCAACTCATTGATACACTTCAATTTGCCATATTTCTTTTCTGATATAATATCCCTGTTACCCATATATTTTCCCGGTGTTCAACTGGAGTTAAATTTTCCACACATAGAAGTAAAGAAAATATGTTGTTGTATGATCGAATATTCTTTATAAAATGTTTGCTCTTATCACTAAAACCGAATATTAATAAAACTTGTGGTGGCTTCTTCAAATGAGGCAACACTATATTTCTTTTATCACACATGCAGAGTACACCGACATCGTAGTTTCAACACTTGACTTCATTCTCTCGCCTTGCTGAACAATGTCCACATATGAAGGTAGGGTCATCAATATCCCAATAAACTATTTAAAATTAAATTTAGATCATTGAAGGTGTCATTGAAATCTATAAAAATTATAAATAAGAAATAGTCTCTCTCTCTCTCTCTCCATATCTATATATATATATATATATATATATATATATATATATATATATATATATATATATTATTTCTATTTGTATTGAATAAAATAAACTATCACAGTGTATTTTTGAGATAAAACGATTTGAAGGAATTACCATCATTTGGGATTTTAGGTTTCCTGGACTTCCTTTTACGTGAAGGCTTGCAAAGTGTTGTAGTCACTTCCTTCTCAACTACTCCAGTTATTGTTGCATTCCTAATTATAGTGGATGTTGTAGAACCTTTTGAATACCACAAAGGTATATTTACAAACAAGAAAAATAATAATTAATTAAACCAATTAATCATCTATTCAAAATATAATATTGAATAAAATACGAATGCTTTGAAGTTTACCATTTTTAAAAGTAGAACTTCATAAACGACCTCCCACTTTTTTTTTTGGGGTGTATTTTCTGCAATAATATCAAAATATTGGTTATATGAAAAATCTACTATATAAGTACTATATAACATTTAAAATAAATAAATAAATATTGCATATTCTGAATTATTAATTTAATTAGTAATATTTAATCGTATTGTATTGAGTACAAAAACAACTGAAATAGTATTAACTGAAAAATAACTATAGCAAAATAATAAAATACCATTAGAAGTATCAGTCATCAGAAATCCCTGAAAAGTATATAAATCTTTAGCCACTACCGACGATGTAAGTTATTTGTTATATCACTTTGGTATATATTATGCTCTACCGAAGTCGATACAGATACATTCGTATTTTATGTGAAATAAGAGTAATAGTTTTTGTAATTGGATTGTACTATACTAATCGCATAAAGAATATATGTTGTTACATAAAAAGCTGTATAATAATTAGATAGTTTGTATATATATTAATTTAAATATAAATAGATATAAATACCTTTAAAACAATTCATTACCTTATTATTTAACTTATTTACCTTTTCGATTACAAATTTCTTGCTATATTTTAAAATTTTAATTACCTTAATCGATGAATTAATAGATTAGCATATTTATTAACATATCATATTTTTTCCAAACATGTTTCCATATGAAAAATTTTCAATTATATTAATTGAGAGCTCAAATCCCAAATAAACTATGTTCCCACATCAACATAGGAATATATCCTTGTACATTTCCATATTAAAGTTTTTCAATTACCTTAATTCAAGTAGGTTAAACAAAAACTCCAGCCGCATGATATTGTTTAAGGAAGACCAATATTTTATGGAATTAAATCTTATGTCAACATCCAAAATAAAATAGACTTAACATCTCTCATGTGACATCATAAGTTGGAACACCAATCAATTTCAACAGTCCATAGTTCATGATAGTCGCATTTTCATGCTTAATTAGTTTGAAGTAATGAATCATGCGACTGCAAGAAAATGAATCGTGTAAAACATCCCAAAAAAATATCAATTAAATAAATAAGTAGCAAATTAATTAAAAAAAATATACCAACATGTAAGATATCTTATTGATAAAATCCATGAACTTAACAATAAATAAACTAACTAACTAAGTCGATGAGTAACTTAAACAAACGATAATGGTAACAATTGAAATATGACTTTAGAGAAAACCGAGCATAGAAACCCCAAATCCAATGCCCAACCCAAAAACGTGCTCCACCGCCATCGCCACCGTTAAGTGGTGAATAAAGTGATGATACCAACATTCGTGGGATGAGTACTAATTCACCAGTGTTACTTCCTTTGAGAATTGTTGCCTCCAAAGCATGATCACTCAGTTTCGTAACTACCATAGTTTCATTGCACAAACCAAGTGAATGATCAATACTTCTCAATAACATGATTGGAGAACCAACTTTCAATCGTAGCTCATGATTCGGCAACCCAGGACACTTCATTGTGTTTAAAAACCCGGGTGAGTGGACATCTTGCAAAATATCAACATTTGCATCATATTTGCACGCACTATCTGAGCTCAAATATATATTACATTCATTGATTAAATTGACTACATCAAGTGTTGGCGCAAGAATAGCTCGGCCCTCCAAATAAACAGAACATTCGACATTCGTTCTGAAATGTGGATAAGTGTTGGACACAATTGATGCAATATGGTCACCATCATCTAACAAAAATAAATCCTCGGAGATGTCGATTTTAACGATACCATCATTTGATCCTCCAACTGTCCCGTCTCCAATGCTATTTATCCATTGAGAAAACTCTTTCGATTCAATCAAGTTGAGGTCTGAGCTGAGATTTTGAAACCTCATATTCTTTGTCAATCTCAGAACCTTACAATAGCTCCATAGGTGGGAAGAATTGATGGTTGCATGTACTATGTTTGGCCCAGTACCTTTAGGAATCACCAGAAGAAATTGATAAAAACCTCCACCAAGTACAATAGTTTTACCTCCGAATGAAATATCTTTAGCTTTTGGATTCTTGAATCTCATAATATCTTTCAATGTTTTGTCTAAAGTTTCAAAATAATGTATGTGCATCATCGGAGTTTCATCCCAAATTATCAGTTATGCATGCACCATTAATTCCGCAAGGGGGGGTGCTGAAAAATCCCACACGATGATTCTTCATAGAGATTTAATGGAACTTTAAACCAAGAATGATCGGTTCTTCCGTTTGAAAGAAGAAGAGAAGATATGCCGCTAGATGCTACATTTAATATAATCCTACCATTAGATCTTACGGCTACAAAAAGAGTCCTCCAAACAAAATTTTTTCCAGTTCCTTCATATCCATAAGCAAAGAATAAGCCCCCACTTTGCTGAAGAAACGGATTTCATGACCTCGACATACACATGTTTTTGATCTTTATTCAGATTTTGAAATAATTTGGCGTGTTCTTCACTGAGAGCATCACGGTCATAGTCCAATTCCTAAGCAATAAATATATTGAAATAAATATTAGAGTCGACTTCAGTTAGAATTGACATTAGAGGAAAATCCTTTAAGATCTTCCCTATGCTTTGTAACAACTTGTCTACTTCCAGTAAAGTAAGGTTTTGAATTTCAGCATCACCCATTTTCAAATTTGTACAATTTTTTTTTAATAATTGTACTTTCACTAATTTCTATGAAACAATATGTAAAATAATACTGTCGAAAAACCATGGATATAATTGAAAATTATTAATTAATACCTTTGTTATTTCTCAAGTTTTGTTGTTTGTATGTCATCTGATAAATATTTCCAACATTTTTTCCAAACTTTTTCCGGTCGAGATATACATTTGGATGCAACCAATGTCATGAATAAGGACATAATAGAATCTACAGATCCCCAATAACTTGCTTCTTCGATGCCATCAATATATTCCTTATCATCATCCAGTAGCCCAACTGAGTAGCACGCATCACGATATGTATCATGTTGCTTTTCGTTCAATTTTTTTAAATCATTGTGACATTGTCCTTCTCGAACAACATTGAGGAGGCACCGAGCATAATACTTATCACCAGAACCTGAGGGAACATAATATAACTGAGCAATTAAATATACCACAACAATGTTAAGTTAATTAAATATGTTTATTATTACATAGAAAATAATAATATATTTAAGATAAAAATTAAACTCAATATTAATGCTCTAAAGAATATTACCGTTGATAGTAACAGTTAGAGTTTTAGTAGGTCCTCCCCTTTTTCGTTTGGAAATTGGCTGATTTTGATCCCGGTTTTGTATAATAAATGGGCTACATTTCATTCGAATTAATGCAGCAGGAGCAATTACATCTTTTGAAAACATTTGCAGAAATAGATATTATGCATGTTTTTTAGACAATTTATGAATAGGGTCAAAACTATAGAATTATACATGTCAATTGATAAGTATTTTGTGACAACAACAACAATAATAATAATGGTGATAATAATAACCATAACAATTATAAAGTATAACAATAATAGTACAGACCCAAAAGCTCGATTAAGAGTGAGTGTATCTTTTCATAAATTATTTAAAATTAGTTATAATTGCACAAAATTATAGTACAACAATAACATACCCTCAGAATAGTAAAATAATAAATTACTATTAGAAATATCGGTCATTAGAAATCTCTGAAAATGATATGAAACTTTAGCCACTATCGATGATTGTAAATTATTTGTTGCATTGTTTTGATCTGTATAACGCTCTATAGAAGTCGATCCAGATACATTCGTATTTTCTTCAAAATAAAAGTTTGGGATGTTTTGAAATTTGATGCACTTTATTAATTGCATATAAAGTACATGTTGTTACATAAAATTATTTGTATAAAAACTAAATAATTTATATACATATTAATATTAATTTTAGCGAAATAAATAATACGTAAATGAGAATTATTTCATCAAGAAAAAATAAGTTGAATATGCAGATAGACTAAGCATTACATTTCCTAAAATTTATAAGTTTAATTGCAATTAATCGTGGTAAAGAAATTTACTAAAATTTGTGAGTTTAAGGATAACTAAATAATTTATAACATATTAATATAAATTAAAAATATAAATAAATATGTAAATTAGAGTGATTTTATCGAGAAAAGATAAATTGCATATTAAGATAAAAATAACATTAAAGTATTGTTTATTCTATTATCAAATATAATTTAATATAAAAAAATCATGAAATTTATTTAGATATCATGAAATAATAAAATAAAATCATGAATCTATAAAAAATAGGAATGCTACCGTCATGACTTATATTCGACAATAGTCTTTTGCTGCCAATAATTGTAGACTTGGTGATTTTCCTCATCTCTTTAAGATGAATGAAAATGAGTTAATACAATCAGTAAGAATGAAAAACATTTCAATATATAAGATTAACAATAATATACTATATTTATGTAAAAAAAATACCATGAGATTACTTGTCAATTTGATTGTATGAATAATGTATCTTGTTTTACTAAAATGTGTGGATATATGTATATATATATATATATATATATATATATATATATATATATATATATAGAGAGAGAGAGAGAGAGAGAGAGAGAGAGAGGTGTGGGTTCAAATAGAACCAGTCATTATATGCGAACCTGCGAATTAGTGTTTTTATTATATAATAGCAGTGCTTTGTTAATATTTTTAGTTATATACACTAGTAGTGCTTTTATTATACAATCCTAATACTTTTAAATAAATAAAGAAATACACGAAAAATCTGATCCATCCATTTAATTAAATATAAGGCCCATAATTACATAAACAAACTTTGTAATAATTAAGAAATAATGTGCGGTATTTTTATTAGTGATTTTCCATATGAAATTTTTATCATTATTATTGTAACTTATATGTCTGTATAATATACAATTAAAGCAAATCATTTATTGTAACGTAAATTATGAATATTAATTTATTTAATTATGAAATATATCTAATTAACAACTCATTATAAATGGTAATAACATATATTAACAAATACATTAAAATCTTCTTTTTTTTGTTGATATTATGATATTTCACCGTTTCTATAAGAGGATTTTTGATATTATGATATGTTTGACTTAAATGTGTATTTATGTTATAAAAGTTAATTATATTAAATATAGCTTAAATTATGGGTTCTACTTAGTTTAAGTGAGAAATGTATGGACAAAATTAATATAAATGTATAATTACGAATATTAAGGAATAATTTCTCTATTAAAACATCAATGAATGTTGTAAGACTTAAGGTATAATTGCATGAATAATTCATGTATTTTTAAGAATATTTAAATATATTTTATATTGGATAAAATAAAAGATTATGATTTTTATTGGATATTATTATGTCAAAATTCTAATAAGCATCACTCTAGATCAAATTAGTTTGATTGATTAAATGTGTGGATATTACCTTGTCCATAAATCACGATGATTAAACTTATTATTATATATTATATTGGATATATTATATCATGACATATTATGATAATCCTTACATTAATACATACATTATGTTGATTACTATATCATCTATTTCAAAATATTAAATGCCATCTATTAAGTTGATTAATATATCCTAATATAAAATATGGATAATTATATGATCGATTAGTGTAATAATAGATATTTATCATAGTTATTCCAAAAATAAATTTACAATTGGTTGATATGAGACTCTTTTATATTAGTTTGCTCAACTAATTTTTTTTATTATAATATTAATGAATGTCGTAAGATTTAAGGCGTATATTCGTTGTGATAAGAATGAGATTATATACTTGTAAAAATTATTTCAAGATGATTAAAAAATACATACATACATACATATCTATCTATCTATCTATCTATCTATCTATCTATCTATATATATATATATATATATATATATATATATATATATAAAATAACTATTTTCATAAATAAAATTTATAACAATTAAGAAATAATGTGGAATATTTTTATTAGTTGTATGCAGAGTTGACTTATTATTTTGAAATGTGATCATGATTCATAGAATGAGATAATTTAGGATCAATTAAATTATTTAATTTTTATCTTAAATATTTACAAAATTCGAGTGTTTTTGATTGATTTCATTAATTATATAAAAAAAATAATTGAGCACTCTACTTAAGGAATTCTCGTATATGAAAAAAAAAACATATTTTGACTTATTACACGAGTTGAACTAATTAATTAGTGGTATTAGTGGTATACAAAGTTGATTTTTCTTGAATTATGAGTGTTAGTTTATTTAATTATGGAATATCTCTAATTGACAAAACATTAATATTAGTCTTCATATAAACACTAAGTTGACTTTTTGGCTTAAATGTGTGTGATGTTATAGAAGTATAGTAAATTGTTAATTGTATCTAAAATTATGGGTAATATGAAAAACATCCAAAAAGATTATGTGGCCGATTTTTATCATAAAAATATTCAATTTCAATGAATATTTACATTATTCAGAAATTAATGAATGTTTTAATATTTTAGGAATATGTTCATGGTGATAAATATGAGATTAATTCTTTGAATTCTTTTGAAGATAATAAAAAAATACATATATATGATTATGCATATTACATAAATTTTTTTATAACAATTAACAAATAAGCTGGAATATCTTTATTATTTTGACAAAGTTGACTTATCATTTCATAGATAAGGAATGTGGGAGAAATAATATATCACTATGTGTAATCATGTATTTTGAATTGTAAGCATGATTTCTAGAATGAGAAATTATTTGATTTTTTTTTAATATTTATGAAATTTTTAGTTTGGTGATTGATTTTTGTTATTATTATATAAAGAAATTATTCGAGTACTCTATATAATAAATAACTTTTAAGGAAAAAATCATTTTTTGACTTAATACCCCAGTTGAACTAATTAATTAGTGGTATTAGTGTTATGCAAACTTCATATTCCTTAAATAAGAAGCGCTAATTTATTTAATTATGGAATATATCTAATTGAAAAAATTGTAATATTAGTCATCATATAAACAATAAGTTGACCTTTTGACTTAAATGTGTGTGTATGTTATAAAGTTATAGTAAAATGTTAATTGTAGCTAAATTTATGGGTGATATGAAAAACATCCAAAAAATTTATGTGGTTGATTTTTATCATAAAAATATTTAATCTCAATGAATATTTACTTTGTTCAAACATTAATGAATGTTGTAATATTTTAGGGATACATTCATGGTGATAAATATGAGATTATATTATTTGAAAATTGTTTTAAACTAATTAAATATGATTATGAGTATTTCCATAAATAAAATTATCTAAAATTAAAAAATAATGTAGAATATCTTTATTACTGATATAGAGAGTTGACTTATCATTTTATAGATAAGGAATGTGCGACAAAATAATATATCATTATGTGTAATATTATATTTGAGTTATCCTAAATTTTTTCTTTATGAAATCATTAATGAATGTTGTAAGATTTAAGGGATAAATTTTATTTCATTGGTTGAAATAATTGATATATATCTAAGTGTTTTATGAAATTTGATAATCTTAATTGATTTGCAAATATTCCGAAATTTAACCATGGGAGTGTTTGCAAATATTCCAAAATTTTAAAACTTCATTTCAGGCCCTCTCTTCTTGAAGAGACAAAATAAATCAGAAGAGGGGCAATAGTGACTATGACCTGGAATTGTATTGCTTGTGGGGATAGATTAACTATGAGATTGATAAGAAATATCAAAACAACAGATTAATCAACATAAAACTCAAAAAAGAAAAAAAAAAAGAAAATATCCCAAAGTGAAAGGAAAAAAAAACGAAATCAACTGAAACTAAATATGTGAAAGAAAAAACAAACAAACAAACAAGTGTGATAAGAAATATCAAAACAAAAAAATAGAAATCAACTGAAACTAAATATGCGAAAGAAAAAAAAATCAAACAAACAAGTGTGATAAGAAATTATCACAAAACAACAGGTTAATCAACAAAAAATTCAAAAAAGAAAAAAAGAGAAAATATTCCAAAGCGAAAAGGAAAAAAATCGAAATCAACTCAAACTAAATCTGCGAAAGAAAAAAAAAATCAAAAAAATAATTTTGATTAATCAAACAACAGTTTTGATAATAAATATCAAAACAACATATTAATCAACAAAAAATTCAAAAAAAGAAAAAGAAAATATTCCAAAGCGAAAGGAAAAAAAATTCGAAATCAACTGAAAATTAAATATGTGAAAGAAAAACAAAATCAAACGAACAATTTTGATTAACCAAACAAACAGTTTTGATAAGAAAATATCAAAAACAATAGATTAATCAATAAAAAATTAAAAAAGAAAAAGAAAGTATCCCAAAACGAAGGGAAACAAAATCGAAATCAACTGAAACTAAAT
>BMAC01000001.1:1762338-1825471 GCA_014905375.1 Phtheirospermum japonicum | reverse complement strand
ATATATATTCGTTTTGAACTTTCAATTCAAGTTGTACCTCAATTGTTTCTCTCTTCTTCTTCTTCTTCATTTTTTTTTTCTTTCCAATTTGATAAATTTTCTTTGAGAAACCTTGTGAATTATTAGTTGAACTAGTTTAACACCCGTGTATTAAATAAAATTTATAAAAAACTAATTATAAGAAATATTTGTGACAATTATAAAATTTTAAACTTAAAATAAAAAATTAAAATGGTATTATCAACCCGTGCCCTGTTCAATTTATTAGTTATTATAATTATTGATTAATATTATATTTTAATGTTTAGATTAAATTCATTAATAATTATATTTACATACTTATAAAAACTCGAAAGATGTCACATTTTCAACCCGTCTCTAATCTATATTAATTCATTATTATTAACTCATTTTATGTTTTTATTTTTAGATTAGTTTTATTAATAATTATAGTTACATACTTTGAAAAATTCGAAAGGTGTCATACTCTCAAGCCTTTTCGCATTGTGCCATTGTCTAATAAATATTAATTAATTATTATTATATAATTTTATTTTTTATATTTAGATTGAGTTCATTAATAATATTTAGTTACATACTCCAATTATTGAAAATATATCATAA
Source organism: Phtheirospermum japonicum (assembly GCA_014905375.1). NCBI lineage: Eukaryota > Viridiplantae > Streptophyta > Magnoliopsida > Lamiales > Orobanchaceae > Phtheirospermum > Phtheirospermum japonicum. The sequence continues at coordinate 1,824,847 of BMAC01000001.1, read as the reverse complement.
TTTATCTATACAGAATATTTAAAATTTCAAAATTAAATTATTTCAACTTTTATTATAAATATAATTTATTTAATTATTTTTATTTATAAGTTTTTTGTAATTAACATTATTTCATATGTAATTTTTCCTTTAATTTAAAACAATTAATTTAGATTTTTTCTACTAATTTATACGACTTATTTACATTTTTATATTAGGAGTATAAAAAAAATTGAATTAGACAAAATATAACAAAAGAAAACTATTAAGTTAGGCAAAATATAATAAAAAGAAAATACTAAATTAGGCAAAATATAATAAAATAAAAATATTAAATTAGGTATATATTAGGCTCGGATGACACATAAGCAACAGAAGCACCATATTTTTTGATTATCCAAGCGAATCATACGAAGCACACACATAGATTATGAGGATTTTACATTAATATATACTTGTTTAACACATGTGTATTACACATGACTTATCAAAAGATAAATATAATAAATATTTGTGATAGTTATTAAATTTTAAATCTAAAATAAAAATTAAAATAATGTATTCTCAACCCGTGCCTTGTACATGTCTAATTTATTTATTAATTATTATAAATATTAAATAACTTTGTATTTGATGTTTAAATTAAATTCATTAAATCTTAGTTACATGCTTACAAAAATTCAAAAGGCGTCACATTCTAAACCCGTGTCTAACATCTATTTATTAATTATTAAATCACTTTATATATTAATATTTAGAATAAATTCGTTAATAATTGTTAGTTACATACTTTGAGATTTTCAAAAGATGACATATTGTCAACCCGTGTTGTATTGTACTGGTGTCTAATCAATATTTATTAATTATTAGTATATAATTTAATATTTTTATATTTAGATTAAATAAATTACTAATATTTAGTTACATAATTAGATTATTGTAAATAACTCATATTTTACCTATATAGAATATTTAAAACTCCAAAAATAAAATTATTTGAAATTATATTATCAATAAACTTATTTAATTATTTTCATAATAAAGTTTTTTTAATTATAATTATTTCATATGTAGTTTTACTTTTAATTAAAATAATTAATTTAGATCTTATCTACTAATTATATATGAATTATTTCTATTTTCATATTAGGAGAATCAAAGAAAAGTATTGAATAAGCAAAAATATAATAAAAATAAATAAATTAGGTAAGATACAATAAAAAGAAAAATATTAAATTAAGTAAATATTAAGTTCGGATGACACATGAGCAAACGAAGCACCAGAATTATTTATTTGTCAAACGAAACATACGAAGTAGACACATAAGTTGGGAGGATTTTGTATTAATATACAGGAGTGATTTCTTTTTCTATCTTCATCAATGTTAAGGTGAATAGTTATTTTAGAATAGGTTCTTATTTTTTTTTTCACACTTCCACCATGTAAAATTATATTTTTTTGTAAAGTTTAAGGAATTATTTTTTCTAAATTATTGTTTGAATACTTTATTTATTAGCATCCATGAAAATCTATTAATTATATATTCAATAACATCTTACAAATTCTATTAAAATTCATACAATTCCGTTATATAATAATCCATTAGAATCTGATATTATCAATAATAATAGAATTCATGAAATTCTACAATATCTATGGAATCTTTTTAGTTTAAAAATCATTCAATTTTTTGTTGAATTGTTGTAGAGCTGGCAATTTCTACAGGCCCGGATTTTGAATGGGCCTGGCCAGAGATTCTTGGGCCCAAAAAAGCGGCCCTTTATTTATTTACTTATTTATTAATTCGGGTATATTTTGAACATAACCCAAAATTGACGCGGAAATTGAAACCGCCTATTGACACCCCTATATAATAAAACTTGTCGTTTGCTCCTTGCTCACTGAACGTGATCCCAACCCTAACTCTCTGAGACAAGACAAGCGAACAAAGCAATTTTACGCGTAAGCTTCGTATTTACGCGAAAATTGCTTTCTCCTATCTATCAGGCTATGTTTATTTTATTTTATAGATTGATCTCCAATTATTTTCTAGGGTTTCTTCGATTTTGTAATTGTAAATTCGGTTAATTGCCTAATTAATGATCAATTTTTGATTTTGACAGTTTGGGTAATTACAATTTGAAGTATGGGTAAGAGGAAGTCTAGGGCGAAGCCACCGCCAAAGAAGCGGATGGACAAACTCGACATCGTCTTCACCTGTCCCTTCTGTAACCATGGCTCCAGTGTTGAATGCAAAATGTATGTATAGCTTTTTTTTTTTTTTACCGATTTACGTGACTATGAATATGTACGAAATATCTCTTTGGTTAATTTTTGGGATTTTGCTCGTATTTGTTGAATGTTAAAATATCCATGATTCTAGTATAGCTTTTTTTAATTGGATTATTTATTTAAAATTTTTATGTATTTCTTAAGATTTTACGGTCTCTTATATTTAGGGAGGGTTATGAGTTTTGCTTGCTTAGGGATTTTCTAATCCTTAGTATAAAAGGGTTGATTTGTTCATCTTTTAAGGGTGTTTCAATTATTATTAAAAACAATTAATGTATGTATATCATTTGTTTAAGTGAACCGAAGGAGTCGTTGGGTGAGGTTAAATGTGTTATTTGTCAAGAGGGCTATAGAACCACAATAACAGGTATGCCTACATTTTGCTAAGAAATCTTAGATAATTTGCTTAAAACTTATAAGTATTATCATTTTATATATTGTATGTTTGGTTATCTGACCTTAATCTTTTTGCCTTTTTTGTCTGAAGATTTGACTGAGCCTATTGACATGTGAGTGAACGATGAAGCCTTATTTTGTACATTTCTTTGAATTACATAAACTAATTTCATTTCTGAATCTCGTGTTATTTGTGGACCACAGATATAGCGAATGGATTGACGAGTGTGAACGTGTGAATAACCCAGAAGATGATGATTCGTCGTGAAAAAAATGCTGGAGTTGTAGTTTCCTTTAGGAAAATGATCTGATATTAGACCACTCCATTGTAGTTACAAAGGAATTGAATGGACAGTGAATGTTGCTTTTCATGATATTTAATTAAAGGCCAAACAGGCCCGGCTCTTGGGCAAGTTGATCAAGCCATGGCTTTCGGCCTCCCTTAATTTGATGAAAATATATGTTCATATTAAAATAAAATAAAAAAAAAAATTCAATCCATTTACTTTTTGTTATTTTATGCAATTTTACTTGGCTAGCCGTTCAACCGACTTGTGTAGCACGTTTATTTATTATTTTACAAATATGATTTTAGACTTGTAACAATTTTGATTCTAAATTCTAAAAAAGAAGTGCATGCATACACTATTGTTCGTTATTTTCCAAATTTTAGATGAATATATTTTTCGTGGGTAATATATTTTTATTTCTTTTTTTTTTTTTTATAATATTATTGTTTATATTTTATAGTACTTTTGATACGTAATTCATTGTTAGTTCAATCAAATTTCTAAAGTATATTATTCATTAGATTTGTAATGTGAATTATGACAGTTGCGCTTATATAATTTATTTAACAAAATATTACGAAAAAAATGAATCAATAGGATATTAACCATTTGAATGATAATATAGATATTTATTGCGCTTATATAATTTATTTAATAACATATTATGATTGTCCATACCATTATCATTTAAAATTTATTCCAGGGTTGTGAGGCCATATTTAACTTCTAATATACTATTTTTAATGGATATTTTGTTTTTCAATTTAAACGACCGAATAAAATCGTAGATTAATAGAACAAGGTAAATAATTGTACGAGACCGATATTTGAAATGACTTTTTACATGCTCAGTCATCCGACTTGCAACAAGACAAATAATTGTATGATATCGATCTCTAAGATCACTTTTTACATGTTTAGTCATTCGACCCGCTATTCAATCATGTGGGGGTAGTAGTGGAGCTCCAAATCTGTTCCAAGGCAAATGTAAAAAGTGGTCTCAGTAAGTTACGATACTTTGTGAATACTTATTACTATTATTTGATTATATATATATATATATATATATATATATATATATATATATATATATATATATATATCTTATTGAAGGTGAGTCATTACAGTGTGTACCTGCAGCACCAAATAATTTAATTTATCATCGTGTATAGCTGACACATATTATCACATATAACTGATACATATCATCACAAATAATTGAAACTATAACTCTGAAATCTAAAATCATAAAATGAAAAAAAATAAACCTAAAATGAAAAGCTAAACCCTAAAAATAGAAAACTAAACCCTAAAATGAAATTGACACATATCATCACATCACATATAACTAGTTAGAATGATAGAGTTTTGCGGGACCCTAAATGAAAAATTAAATTAGAAAAATAAAACACTAAACCTTAAAATGGAAAATTAAATCCTAAAAGTGAAAAATTAAAACATAAAATGTAAAACTAAAACTTAAAATATAAAAGTAAATCATAAATTCTAAATTCTTATCACATACTACCATTTATCATCACGTACAACTGTCATATATCATCACGTATAACTAATGATAACAAGGTTTTACAGGGTGCACCTAGCAGTGCAACCAGGTGCATGTAATAAATTGCCATAGAAGATATTCTTTTATTTATAAGTTTTATTGTAAAAACATTGATTATTAAAATGTTAATTATTCATAAAGTTAAAAAAAATTATATTAATGGTATACATATAACATTTATTTTTATCTTACGTTTTTTAACCGTGTCACTTAAATTGACCTGAAAAAGAGAATACAAAAACCACAGCATGACCCTTTATGTGAGACACCTAAGTCAATATTAATCTCACATAAGAAAAAAAAGTTATTTATCTGTTTTTTTTTTCTTTTTTCTTTATTTTATTTCACGGCCAGGCGGCCTTCGTCTATTACTGTTGTACCGTCCAATTGAGTTCCGATGTGTAAAAAAACTTCTGAAAAATTATTTGAGGATTCAGATATATAAACTGACGGTGAAGTTCCGATGGGTCGACCACCGACCAACGGTGGGCCCTCTTTCCGGTTTAATCCTGTCGAGGTTACTCATCGAACCCTCCATCTCCGTCCTCTTCGTGATTTAGCTTTTTAAAATTCCACATTATACTCGCATTAACTGATTATGCTATTAAATTAGCTTTTTTCTGGCTTGTATGGGCTGATTTCTTTGACCTTTTCCTTTTATTTTTTAAATTTCTTTGGCATTTTAGTACAGATGTGTTCCTTAGCTATTTCCCTTTCTCCCCTCCCCGGTGATGGATTACACTCACGTAGACCTTTAATTGTTATTGTTTGAACGAATTGTTGCTGCCCTGTTTCTATATTTTCTGAAGCTGAGTTGTTGCTTTTCTAATTTTTATTTTATTTTATTTTATTTTAACTGCTGTATTTGCTACTTTCATTTGAATCCCGTCAAGTCGAAGTAAAAGCGATGCAGGTTTTGTCGTATAGAAAGGCTCGGCTATGAATTTTGATTTTCTCAACAATTTTTCTTTCTTTTTCTTTTTTTTTAATATACAGAAGAAATTGGAAAATTTGGGAAAAACTTCTTTGGACAAAATCCAGAGATTTAACCTAATTACAAAAATGAATAAATCCAGAGATCTTTCAATATTACCAAACAAAACAAAAACAAAAACAAAATTATCCAAATGTTTGCATGTTGACAATCTATTTTGCCAGCTATATATGGAAGCACATTTGGGCATGTAAGCTTATTTTCGGCTAATGGGGTGCTATAGGATGCAACAGAAATACAAATTATCTGATCTGAAGCTGATGCAACCTTGGAGATGGATACAAATGTTTATTACCCACTTATAATTGAACTGTATTTTATTTATTTATTTATTTCCAGAGGTTTGATGAATTACTTATCACAAATTGCACACTGCTTTAGTTTTAGGCATCTATAGTCAATTTTTTTTGTAGGAACAATTTTTTCACTTGCGACCTTTTTTTAATTAATTATTATTATTATACTTAATTTTTTTTTGAAGGTTGGAGAAATGGACGCCATATTGCAAGCACACAATAACCAAGTGCCCGCTCGTGAAATACTTGATGCTCTTGCTCATAGATTTAGGTAAACACACATTCTATGTATAATGCTGAAAATTCATTTTGCATTAGTTATGAAAAGGCTGAATGTTGTCTATTTGATAGTATCTCTACCGAAAGAGCCGGAAAAGTGGAAGTTTCAGCAAAACAAGTAATGGGCTTTWCCCTTAGTACATARARGCTTCTAATTTTTATTTTTGATGTTTATTTTAAGATTTAGTTGTAGAAGACCTGDGTAAGAGTTAGGCYGTTTGACAGGAGTGTGCCTCAGTTTCAAATGCATCTCATGTTAAAAATATAAAATTATTTGCTTTCCTGAGTTTGAACGAGCTACATTAAGTCGTTGTCGTTTGGTTACTCTCCCTTTATATTGTGCTAATATGAGGTTATTTTCCAGCGACAGTGAGAAGTACGCCTCAAGTCCCTATTCCATTTCCTGCTCCATCAAGTAAGCTGCCTTGATTAATTAATAATAATAATAATAATTATTATTATAATTATTATAATTATTATTCTATTTTTGTTGTTGTTCTGGTTGTCATTGTTATTATTTTATTTATTTATTTATTTTCTTCTTCTTTTCCATTTCCCTTTTTTCCTTCTCAGCTTTTTGATACGAATATATCCTTGTAGGTTGATTCATTTCATTAGAGAGATTGCTAATGATGTGGATATGATTTACTTTCCATAAGTACCTATTTAGATATGTTGAGATGTGTCGGTGGTCTAGTAAATGGTTGGTTGGTTTAAGTGTTTACGTGATCATACAGATCGTGAAGTCTAATAACACATGGACAGTTACTTGGTTTTGTTAAATTTGTCAATCTAGTATATATTGTTGCAGCTTTGTCAGTAATAGTGACTAATATTTTATGGTTACGAAGTATGGAAAAGAATATGAAATTACTAATTTAAAGCAGTGAAAGTATACTGAATAACAACCTAAATGCTGTTCACTTCATCGTATTTAACTGGCTTTGCAAGTTTTAATTAACACTCAATATTCTGCTTTGCTTCTCTTTTTTTGTTCTTTCCAGCACCACTCGTCGACATTATAGACACTGTTACTTTTTCACAATATCCTCTTGGACTATATATATAATTTTACTAAACTACCATCGAGGTTTGAACTAATTACCAAAGAAACTCAATTTTCTTTCAAAATTACAAGTACGCCCACGAGGTTTGCATTTTCATAATAAATATCCCCCGCGCAATTTATAAAATAAAAACAAATATAAGGGTATATTTGGAATTTTGAAAGAAATTTGAGGATTTTTGTAATTGGCCTCAAGGATATCTTCTGTGATGAACCCTTAAACACTTTTTATTTTTAATTATTATTTTCGTTATTTTTATTTTTTATTATTATTATCAGCTGTACAAAGTGCAGGCAGAAATGCTTCGGAGAATTTGCAGATGGAATTTGAAGCTAAGTCTGCCAGAGATGGTGCATGGTTAGTCTTTTAGCATACCTTTACTTATGTTTCAAATGTTTTCATTTGCTGATAAGAGATACATTCTGATTTATGTTGGAGTCGAGCAGTAGTGATTAACAGATGTTTCCCTGTTTCAGGTATGATGTTTCATCTTTTCTATCGTATAGATCATTAGAGACTGGTGAACCGGTAATTTCTTGAAGCATTCAGCACTTTGAATTCACAGAAACTTTATTCTGCTTGTTTGATTATCTTATTTACTGTAATTATTGCTGTTCGTTGGGCTCTTTACATTTTTCTTTGATTTATTGTCCTTGGTGCAAAAGTATTATTTGATCTTTAGGGTGTTGAGCTTATCATTATTATTATTATTATTATTATTATTATTATTATTATTACTATTATTATTATTATTATTATTATTATTATTATTATTATTATTATTATTATTATTATTATTATTATTATCATTTCGAACTGTCAATCGAACTGAGTGTAGTGCTCGTGCTCATCTTGAACTAATACGAAGTTTTCTTTTGAATTTTAATTGTATTGTTTCTTAAAGCCCATGCTTAGCTTGAAAATTATAAGAACACAGATTTAGCCAAAAGCTCCAGCAGTTATTGATTTATTTAATTTTTTTGTGCCAAGTATCACATGTCAAGTAAAAAAGATAATAGAACATAATTCAGATATGATGTTTGTGTTTTTGGGGTTCGTTAAATATTTCAATAATGTTACACATATGGTCATATGCGTAACGCGTCATAATTTACTCAATTTGATGAATTATGTTGGCGACACTCAGGATGCTCTGGTTCGCTTTGCTGGGTTCGGACCGGAAGAGGACGAATGGGTCAATATTCGCAGGCATGTTAGGCAACGTTCACTCCCATGTGAATCATCAGAGTGTGTAATAGTTTTGCCTGGAGATTTAATACTTTGCTTTCAGGTGAACTTTATAGCAATAATAAAAATGATTAAATAATAATAATAATAATTGCAGTTGTATTTCATGATCAAATATTTATTTATCTTTGTAGGAAGGCAAAGAGCAGGCACTATACTTTGATGCACATGTTCTTGATTCACAAAGGCGAAGGCATGATGTAAGAGGTTGTCGTTGTAGGTTTCTGGTGCGATACGATCATGACGAATCTGAGGTACTGTACAATACAATTTATTATCTGTATTGTGTCTTAAGATTGCATAAGCTGCTTTCGTGTTGTTATCGTCTCACGAAGGATTATTAATTTGGGTATATTACAGAAACTTCCTCCGAGATTTAGCCTACTTACAATAAATAAAAAATAAAATCCTGAGATCTTTCAAAATTACAAAAAATAAATAAAAACCCTTGTGTTATTGGGAATTTTTTTAGTTTCGAAAGATAGCTGGGGTTATTTGTAATTTGACAGAACCTTAAGAGTAATTATTCTAATTAGGGATAATTACAAAAAGTACCCTTGACGTTTTAACCTAATTACATAAAAACCTAGCTAACTTTCAAATTACAAAAACACCCTTGAGATTTCATTTGGTATTACATTTTACCTCCTTCATAAGCAAATAAGATTTCAAAACCCGGCTCCACATTTATAAAAATATAACAGTTATTCCCTTAATTTTATCACTGACCAAAAAAGGCCCAGGAGTAAATTTTTTTAAGTTTGCAATTTTTTTTTTGGGAAAAAAACTCTTTGCCACCTTTTGTAAATATTTATACTACGGTATGATCCGTTTCTGTAGGAAATAGTTCCCCTCAGGAAGATTTGCCGCCGGCCCGAAACTGATTTTAGGTTGCAGCAACTCCATGCTGTGCCCGTTAACGTCAATTCAACAAAAGCCCGTAACGATGGTCAAGTAGGCAACACATTGAAAGCCGATGCTTCTAGCGGACCAACAACACTAAAGCAGCCCAAGCCCGAGGAACGCGTTGAAACTGGATCCATGACCACAACACAAGATACTACCGTCCCTACCAATGTTACCGTGGGCAGTGAATCTAATTTACTGACGCCTAAGACTGTTGATGATCCTGGAAATATAAATTTCTCACAGGTTGCTATCGTACATACAGCTGGTTCGAGCCCAACGATGCAGCAGGGGTAGATAAAATGGAAAGAGTTTGAGTGTAAATTACAAGTGTTGTTGTGTATTGCTTCTTAATCTAAAGTGTTCAGTTCTCATATTTATTGGGAGTTTAGGTCGTAGTGCTTGTGAATGAATGTGTAGTAAAATGCTAATAACTAAATATATGTCGTCACATTTTGTGAGATATTTGTTCTGTACCTGAAGACCTGTAGGCTGTATTGAGCTTAACTACTAGTTTTTGTAATTACAAATATACCCCTGAGGTTTGGGAAAATCTGGAAATGAATGTTTCGTTGACCGTGAGACCAACTCTCGGCTTGAGGCGCGTGCACATTTCAGACGCAGTACTAGAGGAGTGTTTGTGGTGCACGAACCGTTTTCGCGTGAGACAAACATGTACGTTGGTCAATCATCATCTGTTTCATGCATGGGCTTTTTTGTTGTTGTCACGTGCATCCATCGGTTCTTTCTGTTTGTTTCCATGTTATTTTGTCCTTCCACGATGCCCCACATTTCTAGGAATATTTGACAAAATTCAATTCTTTGCCCTTTTTTCTTTTTTCCCCTTTTCACTTTTTACCACAAAACGGCTCTTTTGATTTATCTTAATATTTTCTGTATTTTTGTGTGGACTTTTAGCATCTTTATCACAATATATCCAGTAGTTTAACCACAAACATGATTAGTAATAGTTATATGTTATGACTAATATGAAATTATGTTGAGGAGTTACTACCATATTATTATTCATGTCGGTTTTGGCCAAACATGGGTATCCACAACACGATTCATTGGGTGTGACGCTCGTGTTTGTACACTGTTTATTCGCATGTATACCATAAAATCAAACGATATTGACATATAGTGTTGTCTAAATAAGAATATATGAAATGGATGAAACGGTTCCATAATGTATTTGTCTTGCATTTTTCAAAAACATATATTATTGCACGATTTGCTCTACATCATGCTTTTTTCAATACACTTCATCTTTCCAATCTACATATCTGCAACATTTTCCTGTTATATTTTCTTTCTATTGTTTTGATCATTTTATATTATTGCTGTCTGTTTCTCTCTCCAATGTTCTATGCTCATTTCAGTTTTCTCAAATGCATGTCATGTCAACTAGATCTTGTCTACCATAGAATGGTTTGATAAGCTTGTGAGTTTTGAGATGTGAGTATTGGATAATTATTTAAATGTGAACTACAAATGAGCTAGACTAGGTATGGATGGAATGGTAAATAAATTAGAATTAATTACTATTATTTATACAATAAAATTTTGTATTTTATTTATGAACATTAAAGCACACGCGATGAGTTGCTTGATCAAGGCTTTAAAGACGGACTTGTGCAGACGCAGAACTCAACTAATCCAAGTTCAATCAGAGTAAAATCTACCTTGAGTTAATTGAAAATCAACTATGCTGATGAGGTAAATTAATTAAAGAATAACTTCAAATCGATGTATTATTGTTGAGCAAGAGGTGAGAGAAATATGATCATGAACTGACAAGAACATTGGCCCAAAATTAATGTACAATGAAAAATATCATTTGTCTGAGGAAAGGGGGGCCACACCCAATCCCAACCACAAGGGATTCAAATAAATATCCCAACCTTTTGGTTATGCATATTTTCGGGTTTTTTCTTTCAAATATTATTTGTTGAGATTTTAAATTTTAATATTCAGAAATTTTAAGTATTTAAAATTCTGTATAATTTGTTTGTTGTAAGATGTAAAATTATTAATCTTTTATTATAGATATCAAATTATATTTAAAAAGTAAATGATAATGTATTAAAATATTGTATTTAATGTTAAATTATTTTTGGAAAGTAGATAATATTGTACTATTATGTGTAGTATTATTTAATTATTCAAATATAATAATAGAATAAATGAGATGGATATATCAACATAGAGATTATATTAAAAAAAAATTATTGTTTGAATATTGAAAATTTAAATAATAAAATAAATGAAAATTGAGATTTGAAATTCTAATCCGAATTTTTGAATTTTAGACCAGAGAAGGCCTTTGTGTGTGTACGTGTCAGTGTAGATATATGACCTGGCCACGTTCAAATTTGTAAGGAAAATTTGAAGCAAGAAGCAGCAAAATCTTCGTATAACCAGGATTATGTTTCCATAACGATCCCATCATTTTTTCTAATGTGTCTGATTAAACAAGTTGGGGTTCGCCATGTTCCAATATGGGATTTGAGAATTTGGTAATCATGCATAAATTAATTTCCAGTGGTGTAATAAACATCATATGGGAAGGTTTAGTTTATTTTATTAGTTGTGGTGGGTCTCTATCTTAACTCTCTACAAAGTTGAAAGACTTTGAAACATCATATGAAACAAGGGGGAGAATCTTTATAGTAAAAGTCTAAAACAAAAGCCTTTTTTTTTAATTTTTTTTTTCCATTGCTTTGTATTTCAGTTGCATACGGTTCGACTTTTGGTAGAATTCGCTAATTGTTTACGACACAAATCTAATTGTAAATTAAAATAATTATTGTAAATATTCTATTTTATATACTTTATTAATTGAGATTCAGAACTAATAAAATTAATTTTTACTTGTAAATTATCAAATAATTGAATTTATTGTCAAATCAAATATAGTTAAAAACTGGTTCTATATTTAATCATTTGTGTAGCTAGAATTAAGCATTCTCCATATTCGTACAATAAAATATTGATTTCTCTGCAACAATACTGCATATTATTATTGTATATTATTAGGGGCCTATCATGAGGTATTTTATTAGGAGCAAATTATAAGAACATCTTTATGTTATCGTAACTATATATTTTTTAAACAAAGTACATTTATGTAATTATATTATTAGGATGAAATTGCACTAAAATATCCTTTCGTAATTCATATCATTTATTGTAACTCCACTATATAATGAACCTGTTGTGAGCTCACAAGATAATTTCACCAAAGTCATTTCTATTAATATTTTATTATTTATTATGGTGTTAGTAGTAAACTTCTTAAACTCACATTTTTTTTAATTATCATATCAGGCTCCAATACTAACTCATATTTATTTTTTTTAATCATCATATGAGGCTCCAATACTAACTCATATTTTCGTTATGATCAATCACTTTTTCTGATTTGATTTGTCGAAAGTGGAGCAATCCACCATGTATGTTAGGATCTCAAATATTTTTTTTCATATAATAAATTATCAAAAGTTATTAAGGTTCAATTACCATATGGCAATTTTGCCCAAGTTTAACATGTGTGTGAAGTATTACACCTACTCATTTGTATCATATTCCTAGTTTTGAATTTAATTTGATATCGGTACCTCGTTTAACAAAATCTCTCCTTGTTTTGTTTACTTCATAAGTTCGATTTGTTATTTTGAAGACCTCTCAAGGAAGACATTGATTGGTCAGGCTTATGGATGGCAATGGAGGCGGGCGGGGGCGGGTACGCCTACCCTCGCCCCCGTCTCCACTTGAAAAAGTCATCCCATCCACGCCCCCGCTTCAAACTAAGCGGGTATCCCCGTCCTCACCCACCGCGGGTATATTAGTTGCCCCCGCTCCCACCCGCAATACCCATATCACTCGCACCCGTCCGTATACCCGGTTCGTACTCGCTTGTACCCATCTACATTATATTACTTAAAAAAAAATACGAATCTTGATTTTTAGTTCTACTTAAATATAAAAAAAAGAAAATTACAAGAAAATTCAAATAGCATGACGAACATTTAGTCTATTACATTTAAAAATGGTTCAAAAAATAAAAATAAATAATATATGAAGGTTTGAAATGGGTCTCAAACGGGGAAGGTACCTACGGGGGAAATATTATCCCCATACCCCTACCCGGCCCCGCAAAAACCTACAGTTCTATACCCGCCCCCATCCCCATTCCCACTTAAAGTAGGTAATCCCCATCCCCGTCGGGGCGGGTGCGGACGAGTCCCCATTTTAATCAGGTTTATTGCCATCCCTAGTCATAAGTTAAAAGATGGATTATATCAACTCCACCTAAACTTCTCTTTGAACTTTAGTTCGTATTTTTTGAATAAAATATTAGTAAATAAATTACTATTTGATATTTGCATTGTCGATTAGGTCATCCTAATAATGAACGTTTCCGTCTTTATATGTCGCTCCTATGATTATATAATATCTATTTTTCTTTCCAATGCGATGTTTGTCTAAAGGCGAAACAAGCTTGTCTTGGTTTCAATAAAAGTTCAATTTCAACTTCTTATTATTTCTAAGTAATTCATGCCGATTCGGGACATTCTCACACTCTTTCTATCTTAGGAGCTCGTTATTTCTTAACTATTGTTGACGATTTCTCTCGATGTACATTGATTATTTAATGCATGTTAAATCTGAAACAATCAAGTCTCTTAAATATTTTCTCAACTTTGTTAGTACTCACCATAATCAACAAATTAAGACTGTTTCTACCATTAATAATGTTCAATTTCTTCCAAAAATACAATAATTTCAATCAGATAATTGTACATAATTTCTTTCTAAAGACATTCAAAATTTGTTTAATGTCCATGGAATTCTTCATCAAAGAAGTTGTGTTTACACCTCACAACAAAATGGGGTCATTCAAGGAAAACACGGACATCTCCTTATTGTAGCGAGATCTCTCTGATTTCAGGACAATCTTCCTATTACATACTAGGGCAAATGCGTTCTAGCCGAAACTTATCTTGTCAACAAAATGCCTTCTCTAGTTTATTTAATAAATCTCCACATGAAATCTCACTAGGCGAAACTCCAACTATCGTAATTTACGAGTTTTTGGTTACTTGTGTTATGCGGCAAACACAAAAATAAAAAATAAACTTGACATTCAAGCTACTAAAGGCATTTTTATAGGATATCCTTTGAATTACAAAGATTATATTATTCTAGACCTAGATACAAAAGAAATATTTGCATCTAGAGATGTTGTGTTTCACGAACAAATCTTTCCATTCAAAGACACGTTTTCATCCATTGATGATTTTCTCAATAATCAAGATTTAACATCATCATCTAATTTTTCTCTTTCTCCTTTGTAGGGTATGATACACACAAAAAGTTTATTATCCTCTCCAAATCGGGGTATTTCACATTCACAGGTGCAATTATCAACACCCACAACTTCACAATCTCCTCAACAAGTGCCTTTACTCAACCACTTGATCCAAATCCGCCTCTCTTTCGACAATCAACTCGTAATCGTAAACCTTCTATTTGGCTCAAAGATTTTTATCATGCAGTTAAAGACTGCACCTCATATCTACTTCTCCTCTAACTAATCAAATTTCCTTTGAGAAACTTAATCAGCATCATAGAGATTTTATATCCTCAGTAATTACCACTGAAGAACCACACACATTCACTAAGCAATGAAACATTCTCATTGGCATGGCCAATGAAATCTTGGATCTTGAATCTAACTACACGTGGACTCTTACTAACCTCCCATCTGGAAAAATATTTGTGGGTTGTAAATGGATTTACAAAGTTAGGTTTCTATCGTATAGCACAATCGGGTGATACAAAGATTGTATTGTTGCAAAAGAATACACCCAACAAGAAAGAATTAATTATCACGACACTTTTGCCCATATTGTTAAGCTTGCAATAAAAAAATCGTCTCTTCATCAATTTGACGTAAACAATGCATTTATATAAGTTGATATTGAAAAAGATATTTACATGCAAGTTCCCCCTGGTTTAAACAAAGGGCGATACTAGAATTTGCAAACTCAATAAATTCTTATATGACCTTAAACAAGCCTCTTGTCAGTGGTTCTTTAAGTTTTCAAATGCTCTTCTAGATGAGGGTTTCAAACAATCCTGCGCAGATTACTCACTTTTCACCTATGAAAATGATTTTATTCATACATACATTTTATTATATGTAGATGATATAATTATCATTGGTAATGATGATGCGTTCATTACCACACTTAATACCAATCTTGAATCATGCTTCTCAATTAAATATCTTGGTCGCTTATAATACTTCTTAGGCATAGAAGTTTCTCGATCCTCTTCAGACATATTTTTATGTCAAAGAAAATATATACTTGACATTATTAAAGATACGGGTCTTACGGATGGTAATCGTTACCATTTCCCGTGGAACAACATTTAAGTTATTACCACCTGATGGTGTTCCTCTTCATGATCCTACTTAATATCGTCGCCTTATCGGACGACTTCTTTATCTTCAGGTCACTCGATCAGATATAACTTATTCAGTTAATTACTTAAGTCAGTTTATGCAAGAACCTCGATCAAAACTATCTCAATGCTGCTTTTAGGGTCATACGATACTTCAAAGAAACCATTAATCATGATATTATTCTCTGTGCCACATGTTCTTTAACTCAACAAGATTACACATACTCTGATTGGGCCGGTTGCCCTACTAATCGTTGCTCCACCACAGGACATATCACAATTTTAGGTGAAAGTCCTATTTTCTGGAAATCTAAAAAATAACCAATCGTCTCCTTATCATTCACAGAGGCTGAATACCGTGCTCTTGCAGAACTCCCTTTGAAACTCAATGGTTACAATATTTACTCACTAATATATGAATTAATATTCCTAAACTAATTTTCGTATATTGTGACAATCAAGCTGCAATTCACATTGCAGAGAATCCAGTTTTTCACGAACGTACGAAACACATTGAAATAGAATGCTACTTTATTCAAGAAATTTTTTTATCTGTTTTTATCCATCCTGTGTACATTTATTATATGCAACAACTGACGGATATTTTTACAAAACCATTAGGTTCGGATAAATTTCGACAATTCATAAGCAAGTTGGGCATTTGTCCTCCACCAACCGCTCCCACTTGAGAAGGGTATTGCATATTATTAGGAGTATATCATAAGGGGTATTATTATGAGCAAATTATAAGAGACATTTTTTATGTCACTGTAACTATTTATTTTTTAGGCTAAGTACATTTATGTAATTATAGCATTAGAATGAAAATATGTACTTAAATATCTTTTTGTAATTCATGTCATTTACTACAATCCCACTATACAATGAACCTCCTCCGAACTCACGAGACAATTTCACTAAATTAATCTCTTTTTATATTTTGTTATTTATTAAACAATTTCATACAATAAAAATTATGACATCACATTGAAATATTGCTACATTAACCATTTACATTACATTTCAATATTGTTATTCACTTCTCAACTCCAACAATCCCACACCATTTACATTACATTTCAATATTGTTATTCACTTCTCAACTCCAACAATCCCACGCCATGATAAATGGTTTAACTAAATAAATTATTAGACATATGGTCATGAGTGAAAATTGCAATATGTAAACTAGTGGAAAAATATTCATGTTGGTGACATAACTTCTTGTCATATTTTGATGCGATACAAATTGATTAATCAGTTTGGTGGGTTTCGATTGACGACCCATCGTATTTTTGGTGTCAACCTAGCTGGTCAATCAACGCCCACATACGTTATAAAAATACTCCAAAAATTGCTGTAGCTAGTTACTCTATATATCTCGTTCTATTTTTCGTATTTTATAAATATTTTTTTCTCATTTTATCAGTCTCATTTATATTTTCAAAAGAGACTTAATATTATTTTATACTTTTCAATATAAATTAAATATTAATTTACTAATTTTACTCTTCTATTTATTATTTCACACTTTAATTATTCTAAATAAAGTAATATTATGATCCTTTATACCTAATATCAATAATTCTTTTTAATAATTTGTGTGAAATATTAAGTTACATGTAACATTTTTCTTAATACATATGTATAAGAGCAAGTCATGGTAACCTACAATTTTATATTGACTTTGTCATTAATGGTTGAATTCAATTTATGATACATTAATCTCCAAACAGCATACATACATACCCATCACCATTTGATCTCATTCACTGCCATTCCCTCGCTCAATCACACACATACACACACCCCACTGCTACACCTCTGCTACACTGCCATCATTATTCCTCCACTCACTGCTTTCCCCATTTTTACCATTTTTACTGCCTAATAATCAATCAATCAATCAAACTCCCAATTCATCCGTGTCACGCAACAACCTATCCGCCCCAGTAAATAAACAAACAAAACAAACAAACAAATAAATGTGAGAATAAATAAAAAAACAAACAAACAAAAGAAACCTCATTTTTCCCGCATTTATAATAACCCCACTGAAACCTGCATATCAGCGCCGTCCCCCACCTCCTCCGCCATGAAACTCTCCAAATCCATCCTCCGCGCCACCCGAAACGGCGCCTCCGTCTCTCTCTCCTTCCTCCGCCGCACCAACAAAGGCGGCGCCCAATCCCCCTCCTCCGCCGCCCGCAAGAAAAGAGGCGTCGGCGTCGGCGCTCCCGAGAACCCCGAGCCCTCCTCGCCCAAAGTCACCTGCATCGGCCAAGTGAGGGTGAAATCCAAGAAGAAATCGAAACAACAATGCCGGAGCCTGTCCAGGCGGCGCACGGGCGGCGAAGCCAGTTTCAGGAAAACAGAGCAAAACTCGCGCCGCCGCAGGAATAACCAGCAGCGGTGGGTTCATCTGCCGATCTCCGTGTGCGAGGCCCTGCGCTCGTTCGGGGCCGAGTTCAGCAGCTGCTTACTATCCCCCTGCTGCTGCTGCTGCTGCTGCTTCAGAAGCAGTTGCTGCGTCTCCAATGGCGAAAGAGATAAAAGTGATGACGTCATCGAGAGGGGTTGTTGTAGGTGGGTGGTGTGCGCCGGCGAAGGAGGGGGGATTGAGGCGGCGGTGGAGGGGGAGACGATGATGTGTGTTGGGAGTTTGCGAAGGCATGTTTTCGATGATTTAGAGGTTAGAAATGGCAGAGTTGAAGTGAAGGGGCAGAGTGTGGAGGTAGAAGAAGAAGAAGAAGAAGAAGGGGCAAGGGTTAGTATTTGTATACCTCCTAAGAACGCGCTTTTGCTTATGAGGTGCAGATCTGATCCCATCAAAATGGCTACTCTTGTTAATCGCTACTCATCCTCCACTACTTGGGACTCTGAAAATCAAGAAAATAATTATGATGATGATGATGATGCGAATATTGCACAACTAGTGTTTGAGCAACCAGAGATTATTGCGGTTTCAGTTACACGTGATGTAAATGATGAGGAGCCAGAAATTGATGATGATGATGATGAAGAAGAGATAGAGTCTAATATGTCTTCATTTGAAGCTCTTTTAGACCAAGAAAGCGGAGAGGACCATCTCAAAGTCGAAACGACGAGCCCTCTATCAGATAAACAAGAAGAAGCTACTACTGCTGAAGCAAACGACGTCGTTTCAGTAGAAAAAGAAGAAACAGAGGAATTAACCACACATGAAGAAGAAGAAGAAGAAGAAACATTGTTGCCGGAATGTCTGCTGCTAATGATGTGCGAGCCCAAGCTATCAATGGAGGTCTCTAAGGAGACATGGGTTCGCAGCACCGACTTCATCAGGTGGCTGCCGGACCGCCCACGCAAGGCGGCGGCTAAACCCGCCGGCTGCGAGCACCACCAAGTCGTCAAGAGGAGGCCCAGCGTTGACTCCAAGCCGAGGCCGCCGGCAGCGAGGAAGAACGACCACCGGCTTCAGCCGCCGCGGTCGTCCTGCTCTCTGCCGGTGGTCACCATGATTGAGCGGAAGCTGCAGGGGAGTGCGTACGAGCCGTTTGCGCTGACGAGGTGCAAGTCGGAGCCGATGAGGACGGCGGAGGCCAAGCTGCTGCCGGAGTCGTGTTTGTGGAAGAATGGTGGTGTGCAGGTGGAGCCACCCGCGGCTGGAGTCGGGTTCTGAGCTGCTGCTGCTGGGCTGGGGCCCATCACTATAATTATTTATCTTCGACGTGTCAGTGCACAGTAATTTTGTGTCCAATTTCCAATCCATCTTTCCTACCTGTAAATATTATATATATATTTGTTTTTCTTTTTGATTGCTTATTACTAGCTTTTTGGCGTAGAAGTCCTTGGTTTTGTCTGCATCATTTGTTTGTACCTCGTGTTCCTTTGTTAGTTCTAATGAAGCTCTCGAGTGTCAAAATTATATTAGTGGAACTGAACACTTGGATTTATTAGTGTATCAAAATTATAGTATTATAAAATTATATTGTTTGAATTGTACATATGATCCCTATCGCATTAACATTGTTTACGTTACACAAATTAACTAAACGAATCCTTTGAACTTATTTTATTTTATAAAATCACATCACCTTTTTGAAAAAGAGGATGACTTTTTTAACGCATGTATGTAACTTTTAATTAACTTCATCTGATCTTATTTATACTATTTGTATGAACACTAGACTTTAGTTTTTCATTGTTAAGTCTTCATGAACCCAGAATTTGGGGTCCAAAAAAGGCTCCCTGTTTTCTATGCACTTTGTTGAACATCAATGAACATCATCCTCTTTCTATTTTTTATTCAATTATTATTATTTATTAACATGAAGAGTTATAAACAAGTTCTTGAGCAATTGAGCACAACCAGCAAACATGACTGTGTTTCTATATTCATTGAAAGAACAGTCAAACAGAATATACTCATTCTACTATGCTACATGAATTGTAAGCACATGAAAATAAGAATTTCCAGGAGATATGGTCAACAATCAAGGTAGTTTTTAATTGAACTGGTTTTTAATGTGTATAGGTACACTAAGTCGCTACTCAGTAGACAGGCTGGTTTGTATTATATATATTCATGTGTTGCATACATTGTCCACTCGAGGAAAGGTTGTAATAACATGTGGGAGTTTAATGTTGGAATACTGTGATCACTCCTTATTAAATGATATACAATTAGTACATGATAAGCAAAATTCATTTGTTAAATCAAATATTTAAGAGAATAAAGGTATTGGATAAGGTGCCTTATTTATAATTAATTAGTGACTATATTGGATTATTAAGACATTTAGTGTATGTTTTTTTTATTCCTCTTTTAACTTTTTTATTTTTTTTAAAATTATATATTGTTATGTGAATAGGTATTTCAAAATTTATTATTTTTAAATCACGTTATTAATTACTAATTGGACTTATTTTAGTATTGAAATTATTATTATTTAAAATAATATTAAAAACCACACTATAATTAGAATTATAATGCTTAATTAATAAATAACATAGACAACAATAATTAAATTTATAATGCAAATTTGCTTTCAAATAAATAAACATAGTTCAATTCTATTAATTTATTGTTTAATATTATTGTTGTGTAATATAATTAAAAAACAAAATAATAATTAGACTTCCAATGCTAAAACTCTATTAAAAATAGATAAAAATAGCACGAATATTATTATTTTAAATATGTGCTTTTGTGTAATTTTATTTTTGGAACTAACTTATCAAATTTGTCAAATGATTTAATGTACGCCTTGTCTGCTATCAATCATCAACACCGACTTTCAACTGACTTATCAGCTTTATCTAATAAACATACCCTTAGTTGGCCAATCGATGGTTTCCCTGAGAAGTGCATTATAATTTAAATTACGAAAACTATTTTACGATAACTCCAAAATTTTAAACATATTACAAGTTTTCCATCGAGTCTAATATTGACCTGGCTGGCAGATGGTTTTGTTCGTTTGTATCTTTTGAGTTCTGATGACAAGTCATCTTTTAAACCATGTTCACTCCATGATTGAGGTAAGTTTAACATGCTAACTTAATCTGCATCATCATTAATCATCTACACTACTTGGACCACAACTAATTAAAGAACAAGAACATTAATAAGGATCTTTTTTTTTCATTTTATCTTTTTGGGTAAAGCCTACCTATACTCTCAACAAACATAACTATATAACATGGGGATGTTGCTCATTTATAGACAATCTAAATTACCAATATCCCATATGATTAATGACTTGATTATTGATAAAATTAAACACTGGAGAAAGGAAACACAGTGGAGAGAAAAAACTTTAATTTGATAAGTAGAAGATTTGAGGAAAGTATTTGAAATGACAAAAAAAATTCTAAATACAACAGAATCAAATTAGAGGTATTCATAGGAGGCGGTTTAATTTAGAGAAGGAAGCTCTTCCTCAGGCCGATCCCCGTTTCATACAGCTTCAGACATAGTTCTAGACTTCTCAGGAACAAGTCGAGTTGTAGAGAGAGGCATCCCTGCGGAGACATCAGGAGCAGCTGCAGGTGCTCTGCGAATGACCTAGATGGAGCTCTCGGAGCTTCTGAGGCAGTAGGTATACGCGAGGGTCTCGCCATGGTCATGTCCCAACCTGCAGCCTAGTCTCAGCAGCCTAAGGATCAACAACCTCATCCACCCATCCCCCCACTTATAGTATTGTTATGACGTTGAATTGAATTTATTGTGAACTAATTAATTGTGCTTGGACTTGACGTATGGTCATACCATATATTTGTTAAAATTTGAAGTTTTTATTTTGCGTTATCTGAATTTTGGCATTTGAATATAAACAGGTCAAAAAATAAAAATTACAAATAGTGACTACAAAGGCCTGTCGCTATATTTTGAAAAAAACTAGACAACACCGATGGGTATTAGGCCGTCGGCAGGGGCGTAGCCAGGAAAAATATTCATAATGGGCTGATGGATCGACTGATTATATACTGATTATATATATATATATAAAATATAAAAAATAATTGAAATATAATAAAAGATAATTTAAAATCAATAAACACTTATATAATATTTAATATTCATTACGAATATTAGTTGGTGACACAAATAAGAAATAAATTACTGAAGTTGTGATCTGTGATTTCTCATAGAATAAAACTCATCAATTATTGAATTAGTGTCGATCTCTTTTGTAAACTCTCTTTCAATGTGGACGATCATAGAATCTACTAAGAACTCTTCTTCCATCTTATTTCGGAGAGGAGTTTTAAGAAGTTTCATAGTTGAGAATGATCGTTCGGTTGTTGCAGTGGAAACAGGAAGAGTTAAAACAAGATGAATCAACATGTCAATTAAATGATAATGTTGTGCCTTCTCTGTCTCTACTAATCGTCGACATAATTCAGAAACTGTAGAAATATTCTAAAACCTTTCATGACAAATAATATCAAACTTATAATGCTCCAACTGACTTCTCAAATAATGTAGTTCTTGTCCACCAAAATCATTGGGATAAAATTTCTCCGCAAGATTATAAATATCATCACCATTAAACAACTTAAAATTATCTCAAGGTTCTGAAGAAGAGCTGAGTCTAAGAAGTTATATAGACTCGTCATTGAATCTGCTATCAAGCTCTTCCAATTGAAAATCTATTGTAGCATTAAAAATATCAAAGCAGTAATGGTGCTCAACTGTAATAGAATCCTTTTGTTGGCAAGAATGTCCTCTAGTGGATCTATAAAAAGCATTCATATGTAGTATCTCAATACCATTTTCTTCACAAACTGATTGTACGCACATTAGAAGAACATCAAACCCTTTGGCTCTCAAAGTATGAAGCAAAGTTTTTGTAGTTGAAACAAAATACATAACATTTAAAATGTCTAAAGACTTCTCTTGCAAAGCTTGACAAAGCAAATTTGTGATCAACATAATCTTATGCATCCAATATAAGATAAATATGAAATCAAATGATCTCATCGCAATCAAAGAACCTGTAGCTTTCCCACGTACAGAGTTAGAAGATACTTCATCAACCATGAATTCAAGCACGATAATAACAGAGTGATACATATCTATCATACTACAAATCGACTCAAAATGAGAACTCCAACGTGTTTTGCCAGCTCGCTGCAAAGTACCAATTTGATAAAGTCCACTACCTGTTTCACGGATGCCAATAACTACCATATTTGCAATTTCAATAGTTTGGGCATATTGTAACTCATTCTGATATTTTGGTGATGCCTTAATAAGAATACAAATATAAGTCAACTTTGAAAAAAAAAAAAAAGCCAAATAGAACTCTCCTTTTCAGTAGCCCCTACCAACGCCAGTTGAAGTCTATGTGCAAAATAATGCACATAATATGCTTGTGGAGAGTCCCTCAGAAAAAGGGTTTGCAAACTATTCCATGAGCCACGCATATTGCTAGCTCCATCGTATCCTTGACCCCGGATATCTTTGATATGCAACTTGTATCGACCTAGCACATTAGAGTGTTAGTGCAGTGGTATCAGAAACATGCATAATATCAAAGAAACGCTCTCTTAAGAAGCCTTCACGATCAACAAATCTCAACACGATAGCCATCAACTCTTTGTCTGATATGTCTTTAGATTCATCAATCAAAAGAAAGAATTTTGCAAACCTCTGCACGGATTTGCTTTCTCACTCTCTCGTCAAAAATATGCAAAACATCCTTTTGAATGTCTGGTGAAGTATATTTCGCATTTCTAGGTGCATTTTCTAAAACAACACTGTTAATGTGAACATCTATTTTTCCCATAAGCTTTATCATCTCTATAAGATTACTCTGATTTTTAGAAGACGAAGATTCATCGTGTCCTCTCAATGCATATCCTTGCAAACAAAGCCAACAAATGCTTTCAATTTTATTCGTAAGCCTCAACCGACTCTTCTTCACTTCTTCTATTATTTGTGCATTTATCACTTTATCAATGTGACCTCTTGAATTCATTAAAAGTCCCATCGATTGCACGACACTGTTATGTGGTGAAGTCGGACATCCCACATGAATCAAAAAAGGACAATTTTTCTTATCGTTCACTCTCTTCCAACCTCTAAAACTAAAACCATCAACTGTAAATGTCGGATAACGAGCCTTTTTTCTTGGAAAAGAAAACAAGGGAAGAAAAAGGCCGTATCTTTATGAGGAGAGTACTCTAACCAAGGAAATTGCCAACACCAATCTTTAAAAAATGCTCAGTTCTGGTCTCCAATCCTGGGTCTTGGAAACTCCATATCAGGTTGATATGCCTTCCATAAGATATAAGCTCGCCTAATTGCGCCTCTTTCATTTACAGGATATTGCCATATGGGAGTACGCATCGCTGGATTTAGTTGAACATAATCACTAATGTCATTTTGAAGTCTTCGATGCTTGGCTACATGTTGGTCATCAGGCTCATCATGGCTTGAAATCTTAGAATTAGATATAAAATGCTCCTCTGTGGTCGATGTATTAGCTTGTGGGGAAAAAAATTGAAGTTATAGTTCTCCTCTTGCCTCTTTGATCTTCCATTAGAAAAATCAACCTAGTTATTGAAAAGATACTCATTAACTTAATAATTTAGAAAAAATGTATGCTTCAATGAATAAATAACCACCAAAATAAATAATAGTCATTCACTGCAAATGAAGCAACAAAATTAGATTCACTAAACTATAAGATTCATTCAAGCTTGGTTTTTAAATATTTCTCATTTTATTTTTTTTCTTTATATGATTTTCAGCCTTCATGGTGTTAGAAATATTAAACTCTAACTGTGTAGAAACAACAAAACCAGAAAAATAATAATAATAAAGCAATCGTGAAACTACTAGCAAATGAAATTCTATAAATAGCAGTTATCATTCATGCATCAAATCAAGTAAAACTAATGAACATAAAGTTTGATGTTTTATTAAAAAAAAAAGAAAATTGGTGTAATTGTATTGCTTTAGCAGATTAGGAATTCTAGATTTTTATGAAATAAGAATAAATTGCAATTGTTGATAATGTGAAATGCGAAAGAGAATTTCATTTATACATTAAATAAAAAAAAAAAAAACAGCGACCAAATAAAAAAATAACCATCAATTCCAATTAAAGAAACCCCAAAGTTTCTAACCCTAATTTCTAACAAGAGACAAAGGGGGATTAGAAATAAGAGAAAAACTAACTTCGAAGCCACCTTACGAGTCTCACTGAAAATTTGCTTGCTTGATATGGCCTCTGAGCGTCAATTTCGCAAATACAATTTTGAAACCAAAATTTCTCCTACAACAACTCGCACATGTGCACCAGATTCTTTTCTTTTATTTCTCTGTTCACATTTTGATGGCAATTTGAGAGTTGAATATTGACCAAATACTTATTAGTGGATTGAAGTAATATTGGGTTGGAAAAAAAAATTACAAGAAAACTTCTAAGTGGTACTGGGTTGGAGCCCACATCAGCCCTTGGGGTGGCTTCGCCCCTGGCCGTCGGTATGTTCCGACGGGCGAGGTAGTCTTCGGTATATGCCGACGAACAACGAGAGTGGACCATCGATAGTGCCTAACACGTGTGTACGTTGGTGTATCGTCAGTAAAAATGTTGACAGGTAAGTAAATTCGTCGAGTTGTTTTTACCGACAAAGAAAATGCCGAAGGATTTTATCCATTGGTATTCCATTAATATTCACTATACCGACGGATTTGGCCATCGGTATTGCCCTATTTTTGTAGTGTAATTCTGCACTACCATATATATATATATATATATATATATATATATATATATATATATATAGAGAGAGAGAGAGAGAGAGAGAGAGAGAGAGAGAGAGAGAGAGAGAGTTTCCAGTTTGGATTTTTTAGATCAAATAGGACTAGTATTTTCTTTCTTTAAAGATAGCTATAGCGAGGGTTACGTTGATTTAATTAGAATCCAATTTTCTATTATGGAAATGACTACGGTGCCGTGAAGGCACCATGTCCCCCACCCCCTGGCATTTATATTCATTGATCTACAATTATTTATATCCAACATTTGATCTAGTGGTTCTCATTAAGTGAAGTATGGTACCTTCACTGCACCGTAGAAGCTTCCTTCTATTATTTGTATGAAACCTGTCATATAGTAAGTTAATATCCAATTTCCCAATAACTACCGCCAATATCTTAAATGTACTAAATGACCCCATTAACTATACAAATAATAGAAGGAAACTTCTAAGGTGGTACAAATAATAGAAGGAAACTTCTACAGTGGGCTATTATAATAAGCAATGCCACCCGAATGCTCTAATTTGCGTAGGTTTGAACCGCCGCCCGACACTTTGATTCATATATGCTCGAATGTAGAATGATTTGACTTGTTCGGTATAGCACAAGTGACAAAATCAAGATTTTGTCGTTCGCAAATGGGTATGCATGTGAGTCATTCTGAACATCCGAGCATTGTTTAGTTGAGAGTTAATCTTCTCACATACGAATTTACATATTGTTTTGACATGGGTTGCGTGGCGAAGGGTGTCTAATTCTTATAACGTAAGCTTTTGCGTATTACAAAACGAGAATTCGGCTTTGTGAGGACAAACTATATAAAATATAATCAATTGGACTCTACTCATTTCTATTCTTCATTTTTGCGTTTTATTATTTTATCCGGAGTTTGGTCTTCTTCGGCACCGGTAATTCCAGAACTCTCGACATGACCCGGTTTTGTAGATGACTTGTTTAATGGCTCTTTACCCTCATCAATAGGAGCTTCAACAAAGGAGTCGAGGGCGAGTTGACCTGAATAAAGGAATAAACCTATAGAGTTGAAGCCAAACACAAATGTGGCAAGGTAGCACAATCCATTTATGATAGTCCTGCATGGGGTCAACGAAAATGGGTGTATAAAATAGGAAAAAAAGAAAAAAACTTGTTAATTGCATGTTGGTGCTGAAATTTACCTTATGGTTATAGTTATTTGCCGAACCTGGAAAATTGTACCACAAAAAAATTATAAAAAAAAAAAAATCAAATTAACAAGTTACCCATATTCATAGAATTATAATCAGCATTAACAAAATTGAAGAGCAGACCGAGTAGTTATTTGAAAGCCTCTGGCTATTGAGGGAAAATTGAATAGTTGTGGTGAATTTGTAAAGGAGCACGCAGAACACAGCAGCTATTAATGCTCCAAGAAATGCCTCATCAGGTGAAGGCCGGGACTTGGACGCCTTTTTCAGATTCTCCATTGCCTCATCCTTCAATGAATTTTTTGCCCCGGACGACCTATATTTCTGTTCATACATCACCAATTTGAGATTATATTAATTAAGTGTGCATTAGTTCACAATTTGTCCTATAAGATTATACATAGTTTGGAATTAACAAAAAATTGTGTGCACTAATTATATATGCCATAATAACATAAACATTTTAACAATTTTAAAATTGAATAGAAAGCAATTTGATACATTATATTGGTCACTTAAGAAATGGTACGTGATATTGATCAGCATCAAACTA
Source organism: Phtheirospermum japonicum (assembly GCA_014905375.1). Taxonomy (NCBI): domain Eukaryota; kingdom Viridiplantae; phylum Streptophyta; class Magnoliopsida; order Lamiales; family Orobanchaceae; genus Phtheirospermum; species Phtheirospermum japonicum. The sequence goes on along the minus strand of BMAC01000001.1, from coordinate 1,797,066 downwards.
CGTCTAGCAAGTTGATCAATTTATCAAAAACGGTCCAACAAAAGTCTGACCTGACTTTTTTGTTGATGTGTCGTGACTCGGGAAAATGATAGGAAATATTTTAATCACACCACGTTAATAAAAAAGCCCGATCAAATTTCTTTTGAACCTTTTATGATGAATTAACTTAGTGAATGTAATTTGATAGTGACTTTTCTACAAAGTTTCTGGAGAAAAAAATGAGATTTTTTCATCCGTTCTTACAAAACACTCCAAAATCTCAATGAACTTCATAATAATTAAAAAAAAAAAACCATAACGCATAAGCCGGATTCAATAAAACAATAAGGAAACTAAAATATGCAACAAAATTCCATAAATTCCAACAATTGAGCATTGATGAATGACTACTTTAATCTCATTTGTTGAAATTTTATAAATAAACAAACATATGAATTCGTAAAATATATCCACATATACATGTGTAATAATCTTAGAATATAAATATTAATCCAAAATACCTAAATTATTTATACAAAAGGCCTAAAAAGGTGAATGTCCAATTAGGACTGGCCCAAAGGGCTTTACCGAACTCGAGTTGCACCGGCCCGTTGTCCTTCCACTGCAGAGAGCAGGAGGTAGTCGCTGCTCTGTGAAGCCAGCCTGACGCGGTGCCCTCCGCTCTAAAGGCCACGAAGCCCAAGCCTTCGCCTGGGCCACATGGCCCAACTCCCCGCTTGGAACGGGCGGACCAGAACTTAGCAACCAGAGCCCAGCCAACTGGACCAGCCAAACGTCCAATCACCTTGATGCCCCTACTTAGGTCACAAGCCCACGTTACTAGGCTCGGCGAGCAGAAAGGACTTGCGCTGAGCAAATAAATTGGCTAATAAACTATATACTTTTTCGATGTGGGAAAACGTTTTCAACTTTCACAGCTTCTCATAGAGTTTTGGGTTTACAAAAATGGGTTCTTTGGATTAATTTTTTTCTTCGTTTTTCAAAATAATGACTGGTTTCTTAGTTTGTCTTCTTTGTTTTTCGAAAGATAAATGGTTGCACCTAAAACTTATATTTAGCGAAATGTTCATGTAAAATATAATTGTAAACTTCAGTCAAATTGATATGATGGCTAAAAATATATGGACGAACATTAGATAATGTCATGATGAAAACACTGAATAACTAATACTACTGATAGTATATATGTGCAACTGGGTTTGAGCCTCTAACTTGGAATTTATGAGGATGTGTGTAATCACAATCAATAAAAGAAAAAACATGACAATGAGGGAGTAATGTATTTTTCTGGAAAATTATAAACAATAGTGTTTTGAGGTAAAAACAAAAACTTTTCCAAAGGGAAACGAAAAAGAAATATTTATTGTATCCAATCTTTTCTAGCATTACTAATTGTGGTGTTTACGTGATGAATTAATTGGCCTTGTTTGGCACTTGCCCCCCCCCCCCTTGGGGGGAAAAGGAAATGTCAGCATAACTAATACCGTTTATTTGGCACACGTGAGAAAACACACCATCAAAAAGAGAAAAAAATATATATATATCGACAAATAGACATACGCACCATTTGTTTGGCACGCCTGGCGCGGCGGCGTAAGGCGCGGAAGAGAAAGAGAGTGAAGGTACCAGTGAGGAGGACACTGGCGGCGGTTTGGAGAGCTCCTGAGTCGTCGAAGGGAACTGAAGGAGGGAGTTCGATGGGTCCCACCTCCGGCGGCTCGGCGGCGGAGATGGCGATGGTGGTGAATTGTCGGGCAAACCATAACGATGTTTTGTGGGCAGAGCAGGAGCAGCAGAGAGAAGAGTGGTTATTATTATTATAATTATAATTAAAAATGGGTGTGTGGGAAAAATTGAGAGAGGGAGAAAGTGAGGGAAAGAGGAAGTTGGCGGAGGAGAGACGGAGAAGCTGCCGTTGAGTCTGCATCAATTTTCTTTTGTTTACTTGTCTTCACACTTCACTGGTTGCAAACTTGCACTAGTCTAGTGTAGTGTGTGTCTTGAGACTGATAGAATAAAATCTAAGACATTCAATGTTTTATCTCAAGAAAATATCTCTTCTTGATGTAGATATTTATGCTATATACTCATTTAAAAAAAAAAGAAACTCTAAGTTGAGAAGCCTTTTTTTTTTCTTTTTCTTTTTTTCTATCTTTTTTTGTTTATTAGGTTTTCAAAATAAAAAAGATAAATAAGTTGCTTATTAGATACACTTATATGTATTCCTATAGGTATGTATTCCTATATACACCTATGAACGATGTTGTCATTATATGCCGTTTCTCCATATACACTAACACCCCAGCATCTTTGCACTATATTATTTTTATTTATATTTCGTTTTTCGAATGACAAGTTTGAATGTGTAATCGTGTTATATGTTGTGAGAATATTATATTGGTACATATATCTGTCCAAAATAATATTTGGATGATAAAAATATTAAAACTCAAAGTGTGAATGTTGAAATTGATTTTTTATTTAAAAAAGAGTTTGTCTTACATTAGAAAAATAAGGAAAAATTGGCTAGTTTATGATGTAACACCTTATTGGTATACTCTAGTATGCAAGAAGGCACTCTCTACGTGCGCGTAAAGCCCAAGTTACAATCTGCAGCATCAACCTGGATAATTGAGAAGCTACTCTCCAGATATAAATACATGTTCATTTCTACATTTCAAGATACACCAAAAACAAGAGCTTATTCTTCGTTTTTCCAGTAAACTTTCCATGCTATTTTTCAAGCTTTCTTTCAATTCATCGGAATAAAACTCGGTTAGCTCCGTTGTATACTGAGAAATAATTTTTTGTGTTATTTTCCAGGCTTTCTTTCAGTTTGGCATAATAAAATCAGGTTAGATCCGTTGTATCATGAAAAACAAAGGCTCAATATGGAGCGAATTTGTTATAAGGAAATTATGAGATTCACAAGCATCGATTCTTTTTCCTTGTTACTATTTTGTTTTTCAGAAAAGTTTGATAACAATCTTAAAATAAGTTCTCGTTCTAATATGTCTACTGAAAAAGAATTCGATGTTACTTGCCGCCAACTATTAGCAAACCCCACTATCACTATTTTTGCTTCGACAGACCATGCTGCTCCGACAATCAATATCCCCGTGAACCATGCTGAAAAATGTGAGAAATTCAAATTTTGGCAACAAAAGATTTTGTTCTACCTGACCACTCTGAACCTTGCGTGGTACTTAAGTGAAACTCCTCCAAAATTGGAGAAAAATCCTGATATCCAAGCAGTGAGTGTGCTCGATGCTCGAGTCCATTCTGACCTCTTATGTAGAAACTATGTGTTGAATGGCTTGGTAGATACATTGTACAATGTATATTCTTTTGTCTAAGCAGCTAAGGAAATGTGGGAGTACTTAGATAAAAAGTATAATACTAAAGATGTTGGAGCAAAGAAGTTTCCTGTTAATCATTTTCTGGATTACAAGATGGTTGGCAATAAGACTGTTATTAATCAAGTGAAAGAGTTGCAAATCATATTGGTTGATACTCATTCCATGGGAATGTATGTCAATAAAACTTTTCAAGTGGCTGTTATCATTACGAAACTACCACCAAGTTGGAATGATTTCAAAAACTATTTGATGCACAAGAAGCAGCCAATTATGGTTGAAGAAGTTGTTAAACACAACAAAAAATCCTGGTTATGCTGACGGCCAAATCCGTCAGAAAGCCGTCAGTATATGGAATACTGACGGATATTGGCCGTCAGCATTATCGTGATCAGGATTGTAATATCATAACGGGTTTGGCCGTCAGGAATATCTGATGTCATCCTGACGGGTTTGACCGTCACTAGTCCTGGTGGGTATGTGCCCGTCAGTATTGCTTGCGGGTAATGGCCGTCAGAAAGTCCTGAAATATACTGACGGCCTACCCATCAGTAGGGCCGTCAGTAAGGAAATGAAAATATTATTAAATTTTCTGATAATTTAATTAATAATTAAATTAAAAAAAATAATAAAAAAATAAAATTTTAGATAATCCAAAATAAATTATCCACTAACTAAAAATCAAAATAAATTATCCAATAATTAAAAATCAATCCATCCATCGAATGTATAAAAAAATCTCGAATTATCCATCCATCAAACTATCACCACCATCGAATGTCAGATTAGGGGAAGGCTGAGTAGGATGCTGACGAGACATGGTCAGGGCAACATCGGCTTCAATCTGCTGACGGAGCGCCAACTGAGAACTCTCCTACTCCTCGCGGATCCGCTGAATCTCCTGGTTGGCTAGCTCAAGCTGCATCTGCTGGGACTAGAGCTGCGTCTGAAGCTGCCGAACATTGGTTGTGGAGGTGGATGAAGTACTGCCCTTCTGAGTCTTCCCGAAGCATCTAAGGCCATAACGTCGACCCTTCATATTCCCGATAACCTCTAGATAGACTTCATTCGGGTCTACCTGAGTGCTGCTATCATCAGACGATGCATCACGCCTCTGATCCAAAGCCCTCTCATAGTCCTCCTGATATCAAATTTTCAGCTATAATTACTAAATAACTTTTATCAGATTTTATACTAAATAACTCAGATATATATAATATATAAACTTACAGCTATCCTCTAGGCTTTGGGATCCATAAATGTGCCGTCGAGATTTTGATGATACTTCAGAAGAAGGTCGTAGTAACTAGATTGCGTACCCGTTTGAGCAGCTTGTATATAAAGTTACATTTACAATATTTAATATAAAGAATTAATTAAAATATAAAATTATACATGTTCAATAATATAATTAATTACCTAAAATATAGAATTATTATCGACTTATAATCTCGGCGGCTTATCAAATTGCCGGCTTAGACCCGCCTCGGTGCTTCGCTATACCAGTCGAAGGGCCTCCGGGCTCGCTCAATTTGTTGCGCCTGGCCTTCTTAGACTTCTCTACCTCCTCAGGCCTCTGAAACTCCACCAGCCATATATTCCAGGTCGTCTCCCCTACACAGGAAGGTATCGTCCCAGCCAGTCGATACTCCTTCTTCCACTCGTATATAAGACTGTTATAAGAATCCCGCATTGCTATATAGAATGACGTCTTGATGGCATTCTCATCGTATATACCTCTGTCCCACCACACTGATTGTTTCAATTGTGTTAAGCCTGGTCATAGGTCTTCTGAGTGCAGGCATCCTATGAAGACTTAGAAAGATGCATGATGGAAAATATCATCAAAGATGTTGATGAGATGCACTTTGCTGTTGTTATCTCTGAAATGAACCTGGTGAATTCCAACCCACATGCATGGTGGATTGACACGTTTGCTACTTGTCATATTTATTCAAACAAGGACCTCTTTAATGTCCTTGATGAAAATGCTGATGGAGAGAATCTCTTTATGGGAAATTTCCCCACTTCTGATATCAAAGGCTTGGGTAAAAAGTGGTGTTAAAGTTGACTTTTGAGAAGTAACTTACTTTGAACAGTGTTCTGTCTACCATAAATTCGAAATAATCTTGTGCCTGGCTCTCTGTTGAGAACATTTGGTGTTTGAGCCTGATATGGTCACTTTGACCAAGAATGGAACCTTTGTAGGATGTGGTTGTCGAACATCAATAAAATGAGTAACTCTGTCATTTATATGCTTGAGTCTCACATGTCAATTATAATACCCTGCGCAGGATAATGAAATTGAAATCCATACATATGCTCCATATTGATGCAAAATATAAGTATAAAACTTGTGTAGAAACGAAGTTAACTTGATTAACATTCAATTTATGGAATGAAATAAAAAAGACATTTGAATTAATTCAAACTGTTGTGTGTCAGTTAAAGGCCACGCCAAATCGTGGTGGAAATAAGTACTTCATTACTTTTGTAGATGATTGTTATAAAATAATTTATACGTATCTTATGAAAAGTAAAGATGAAGCAATATAGAAATTTGTTCTCTATAAAAATGAAGTTGAGACTCCGATAAATAAAAAGATCGAGGTGATAAGAAGTGATAAAGGAAGTGAAATGAGTCACCTTTTTTTTTAATTTTTGTGGTGAATATAGAATAAGACATGACACCACAACACCTTATTCACCACAATAAAATGGAGTTGTTGGATGAAAGAATCGTACATTAAAAGAAATGATGAATGCAATATTATTAAGTTCTGAATTACCTCAGACCATGTGGTGGGAAGTTGTGTTGTCAGCTAATTACCTTTTAAATAAGGTGCCTTAAAAAAATTGGACAAAATTCCATATGAGTTATGGCATGGAAGAACTTCATCGTATAAATATTTACGAATGTGGGGGTGTATTGTAATACATATACCTAAGAAGATGAAAATAGGACCAAAAATTATTGATCGCATATTCATTGGATATGCACATAACAACAGTGTTTATCATTTTATTGTGTATGTGTCTAAGATTGAAGACATACACAAGAATACGATAATGGAGTCACGAAATGCTTTTTTCTTTGAACATGTGTTTCCACTTAAATTTGAAATGGAATCTAGTTCCATCAAAATGACTATAGAAACAATGGAAAAAGAACAAGATGAAGACGTTGAGGTAAAACCATGTAGAAGCAAGAGAACTAGGTTACAAAAGTCATTTGGTCAGGATTTTCCAACTTACATGAGCTCTTCGAAAGGATCTCTTTGAAAAGAGGCGATTAAAAGCGAAACTGATCCCATTGTGCAAAATCACACGGGAACTAGTGGATCTTCCTCCTGCAAGCAAAATATTAGAACATAAGTGGATTTTCAAAAGGAAAATAAAAGTTGACGGAACGATTGATAAGTATAAGGCTAAACTTGTAATTAAAGGTAACAGGCAAAGAGAAGTTTTTGATTACTTTGATACGTAACTAGAATAACATCCATATGGATGATTATCACTATAGTTACTTTGGAAATATAGATATATATCAAATGGATGTAAAAACTATTTTCTTAAATGGAGATTTAAAAGAAGAAATTTACATTGAGCAACCTGAAGGGTTCTCGACTACAGGAAAAGAGTGTAGTAATCTCGACAACAGATTAGTATATCATATGCACCAAATAAATGGCACGACAATGAGTGTGATAATTTTTGTTAGCGAGGAGCTTATCGTATGCTCTCAACAAACCTTATGAAAATCTTAATTTTTATGAGTTGTGAGAGTTTTTTGTATTGGTTAACTTGAGTTGATCAATTTTTAGATGCAGGAATTTATCATTTCGTTTAGTAAATAAAGTAAGTGTCGAAGATTTACAATGGGACTTTAAAGCCTATTCTATAAAGGTTATGTTTATTTTTAGTTTAGTTAATAAGAAGCAAAGTCAAAAAACTTCAAGTAAATACAAATAAGTCTAGTGGTTTTTGGATATTAATTGGGTTGGTTGAGATCTTATGTTATAAAAGCTAAGTTTTTACAGAATATCGGGTTTTGAGGTTAAGGTGAAGCATTCTAAAAAACTTCATGATACCTTACCAAATAGCCTACATTACAACTTTAATAAAAACCATATACGATTCTTGTCTTTCATACGCATCAAGCAATGGAGAGATAAACGATTTTCAAGCCTATGTTAGAGTGCATGTATTAATATGACTTGAGCGTATACACGTCTCATATGAAACACTTGTGTGATGATCTAAACACATACCATTGTGAGGATCATCTATCGGAGCAAGAAGTTGAAGGTAAAAAGGGTGTATCTATGCACTCTTGATTTTGTGTTTATACTTTGAAAAATGATACTTCTTAAGTAAATACATTATTGATAGGCGAGAAAATGTGCGATATTTAATGGTTTAAAATCTATACTTTTGTGTGCTTAATATTCTTATATATATATATTTATTTCTCGCATATTTATTATTACGAGTGGAGGAACACTAATTGTATATTTCTTCTCTATTTTGAAGTAATTGGTGCTATATTAAGTAAATGATATCCCACAAGGAAGTTGAGAGACGAGGATCAACGAATCGGCGAAAGAAAGCAGGAAAATCAGGAGGATGCGTCGATGGCTCGTGTCGATGTTGAGGATGGTTCGCGACGATGTACACGATGGGCGGCATTTCATCTCTGTCGCGTCGATCATGCGCGCGTCGGTCGACGCTCAGTCGACGAGAAGCTGCAGTAGCGTCGATTCAAGGTCCGTCGGTTGACACCCTGGCGACGGGAACTCTCTGTTGCGACGATTGAAGGTGCGTCGGTCGACGCACATACACGTCGACGCGGGCAGGAGAAGCACGTCGACGCTGAGGTCTGGCACGCGTCGATCGACGCCGAGGTCTGGCACGCGTCGATCGACGCCGACGCGGCTGAGTTATTTTAGGAAGAAAACTTGCGCGGAAAGAAAGAATAATCCTATATAAACCCGACCTAATTCCGTCACAATGACACACATAACATATCCTAGGGTTCCAAGGAGTTCCATAGAGGTCCCAAGTCATTCCAATTCATCCATACGCAAGAGAACTTGAAGATTGAAGATCAAGACGCAAGATTCAAGTTCTACACATCGTTTCTCCTATTTTCTCAAGGATTATGTTTGTTTATTTGAACCTTTTCTTTCATTTTATTAACTCCATAAGTGAGTAAACTTATTATCTAGTTCTAGGTATGTTGAAACCCTCGTGAAACTATGTTCTAATTAATTTATGCAATATTATCTTTCGTTCTTCATATGCGATTGTTTGTGTTGTTCTATTCTTAAATTATGATTCCTTGATTCTTAATTCGGCTTGATCACCTAGATTAGGGATTGGTTATCTATTGCTAGAAATAGGATTGCTTCCCTTGTAATTGTCGTAATCTCCATTTCGTTGGTAGCAACTAATGATTATACATCGTTAGGGATAACACAACATAAGTTAAATAAACCAAGCTTATGTGTTTATTGCTTAGATTAGCCTATTTGCCTGGGTATTAATGATGTTGTTGGATTAAATCTAGAGAGCTTATTCTAGGTTATTCAATAATTAGAATCAATTGAAGAGCTTATTTTGACTGAGTAAACGATAAGGGCATATTCGAGTAGCAGAGCTTATTGTTACTTAAGGTTTTTAGTCGCATATGATGGATGGATTTTGATATTGTGATTGGTTAGATGAGTGGAACGAGGGTGGAAACTGAACTAGAACTAGAGCTTTATTATTATTGAATTTTTCGTTAATTATTTACTTGTTATTTGTTTTGTTAGTAGATTTTCTTAGATTAATTGAAATCTTCAAATCCCATATTTTTAGTTTAATAAAATCCGAACTATCATAATCTAAACTACGCTCCTCATGGGATCGACCCTTACTTATCACTACCACTAGTTGGTAGAGAAAAGTTGAGGAAAAATAAATATTTAATTTGACGCTTAACAACGAGCGGTCAAATTATCATCATTTTTGCCATGTTCGTAATCGTGTTTATATTTATTTTTTGTTTATTTGAGAACGAACAAACCTTTAAGTTTGGAAAAGTTAATAAATATGGGTTTTACATACATTTTGGGACTAATTTGATTAGGTCAACTATTGTTTCTACATTTTAAATGTCATTTAACTTTATTTTCTATTATTTGTATTACGTGTTTAGTTTTTTGTTGTAGGATTTTGGAGTTATTTTTGACAATATGGGCTTGAAAGAAGTTCAAAGGAGTAAAGAATAAAGAATCGAATTGAAGATATTGGAGTTAGGAGTCCACTAGGCCAAGAAGTCAATGAGTCAATAGAACCCAGCGACCTAGTCGCGACCTCATTCGTGGTCGTGACTCAGCCCGCTAGTGAGGAATATTTTCACGGAAAACATTCACGACCCAATTTGCAACCGCGAATCTTGTTGCGAATGGACCAGAAACTGTTACTTATTCAGTTTAAATGCTGAGATTACATGGGAGAATTATAAAAGAAGCCAATATTCAGTCCAAATACATCAAGTTTCATCCCCTTGAGTTGAGAAATGATTCCAATAATGTGAATGAGTGATCGAGTGAAGATTCGGAGAAAAAAAACGAAGAACACGAAGATCGAATGATCTACTCCATACAATCATACAACTTTATCTTATTTATTTTGGTTTTTATTATTAACATGAAGTGATTGATGACTTTTCTAGATAAACATTTGATTATGTCTAGTTAAATTGATTATATTTGGGGTTTGGGAAAAATGATTGATTGATGTTTTGATATTTCTTTCAATCAAGTACGATACTTTCAATATTTTTGGTTCTTGAATTGAATATTTACATAACTTTTTGACAATCTCTTATGCTCATTAGTTTTAACAAATTATAAATTGAGATTTTCATTAGTTTTAACAAATTATAAATTGAGAGACGAGGTTTATTAATAGAACTTTGAATACAAAACACTCTAATCAACAAGATTGAGAGGTTTGAGATATTAGTTGAGAGTTCATCTCATATGCATATCGCTTTGAGAAATTAAGTATGATTAGATGTAACCTTATTTACTATATAGTTTGCGACTCAGTGGTTTCTCTTAATTATGCAGGTACAAAACCATAGTAGTCTCTTTTTGGGAAGACATGGCTCAAAACGAAGGATCGACTTTGTACAATATTGTTGATCAAAATCCCGTTATTGCAATTACAAATCTCAACGCAAGAACATACAATGGTAACAATATCTTTAATGATGGGTGATATGTTCTTACACAAAATTAGTTTCGAAGATGTATATATAGGCACACTTAAATGATTTGAGTGATTAATAAGCCCTAATTATAATCTTTACCAGTGTTATACATAGTATATGTTTTTCTCACACTGTGTTTTTTGAACATCCAATAATTAGGTGAATTGCAATTGCATATTTCTATGGATTCGGTTCTTCGAATACAACCAAACTGGGAAGAGAGCATTCATATGCAACGATGGTATCCTATAGATTAAGAAGATAGGCTATATATCCATAAAATCTAAAAAATTGTACATTTTAGGGTATTTCTTATTTTTGATTATGCAAGCTATGTGCCAAAGACGATCCCATCAAAATACTGGAATTAACAATGAAGCAAAGGATGAAAGATGTAAAAGAATTGACACTACAACAAATTAGACATGATCGAGTAAGCTATCTGGGGTACTTTTCATTAAAGTAGCTTATTTAGTAATTTGTAGGTTCACCTATTTTGAAATCTAAACATTTTCTTATCTTACAAGATTCATATTACTATTTCAAAGGATTTGTTGAGAAGATTTTAAATAAAGCATACTTGTGGTACGATTCATGTAAAAGCTGTACCGCATCAATTTGCAAGAACGATGGCAACACATCATGGCAAAAGTGCAATCTGGAAGATGTGGAAATGACACTAAGGTAATAGCTCAAACTTTTAAATCTATATTGGTTTATGCATAAAATAATTTATTAAAAACGTATTTATTTAACTCCAGGTATAGAATAGTCTTGAATGTTGTGCAAGGAAATGATAGTGCATCTATAATATTATTCGAAGATGCGGCGACGGTATATGTAGAGTGCCCTATCAATGAATACCTTGCGTCAATCGGGGAGGTAAATTCCTAAAAAGGATATTATTTATTAATTCATCTATTGATCTGGTTTTTTTTTAATACAATTACCCGGCAAAAAAAAGGGAAAATAATAACATGTACAATCTATAACTATGAATTTCCAAATAATGAGCTTCAAACTCTTAAGATAAGTTAATTCATTTATGTGATGAAGGACCAAATATACAATTAATTTAATTGAATTTATGTACAGTATTTTAATTTTACTATGTTATCCTATTTAGGGAGAACATGAGTCCAAGTACTACAGGGGATTGAGTTTACAAGGGTCGACCGAGTTTCGATTTTTGATTGCTCTCAACAAAAAGAAGGGTCCATGGAAAGGAGATTTGAGTGAAGTTGCGGATGCAATTGAGAGGGTACAATTTGATCTAAAAGACGAGATTAAAAAAGAAACCTTAAATACATCGGTGAAATCAAACGATATTGGTACGGAACATGTCAGAACTTCAAAGTGGAAAGGAAACAAAAGAAAGAGACTCACGAAGAACAACAACAAAAATGATGTCAACATGGTTTCAAACAAGAATTCCGTCAGCAGTCTTACAAAGAAGAGTACGAAAAAAAAATATCGAAATCAAATAACAAGAAGGCCAGTGAAGGTGACATCAAAATTTCAAGTGATGAAGAGGAGACAGTGGGCAGTCTTTTCAAGAAGTGTGGCAAGAGACCATCGAAATCAAATAACAAGAAGACTTACCCTACCATCAAGATCAAACAAGAAAATGATTAATGTGGTTTACAATTAAAATTAGAAATTAGAATATGCGCTATTTATTTCCTTTCGTTTATGATTTTCTTAAATGGATAATGAATTCAATATTTGCTTATTTAGATATTTAATGAAATGAATTTGCATTTTATCCCCTTACAACCTTTTATCTATGACAAAATTGATATTACAAAAATAAAAAGGAGTATATAAGGAATATATAGTTATATTGTTTTATTAAATCTTCTTATAAAGAAGTCCCAGCAAAATAGGATAGCAGCTTATAAAAAGAAATATATAGGAAATATATTATTTTATTAAATTTCGGAAAGCCGCTAATTAGTAGAGTCCTAGTAAAATAGGATAGCATATAATTTTCCGATTGTTTTATTAAATTTTCGGATAGCCACTAATTAGTAGAACAATAATATATTATTGATTCAAAAATAAAATAAATAGATAATAACTATTCATAGCTTTGCAAAACAGAGTCCTCGTTGTTATTCAAAAATAAAATAAATAGATAATAACGTATCCGTGGCTTTACCACGAGCTTGTAGTTCAAGTGGTATCACTTACCCTGTATAAGGGTGTTGACAAGGGTTCGAACCCTATACCTCTCAAGTTATTTGAGATTTATTTTCTACTTTCCAACCACTTGACCCAATTTATTAAAAAAAAACGTATCCGTGGCTTTGCAAATCAGAGTTCTCGTTATTTTCAGATTCATCCATGTAATGATATTTTTAGTTCCTCATTGTTTGTTAATATAAACTACAAAAATTAGAGTCCTTCTCCTACTACATAAATCTCTTTGGTTTTAAATGTGTCAATTTTACCATTAAAATTATATCTAATATAAGGATTTTTTTTGTCAACTCAAATTTTTACAAAAACATTCATACTTTTAGAATAAGATAGATAAATAGATAGAATAGATAAATAAATAGATTGTCCTAGGCTGTAGCCACTTGATGCAAGCAAATATTAAGTGGCATAAGTGCTGGCAACTGGGCCGGGCTAACCCGGTCTGGGCCCATCCGACCAACTTTTAAAATCGGGTTGGTTCAGGTTGAAATTTCATCGGGCCAAGCATGCCCGGCCAAAAAGGGCCCAATTTTTTGTACGGCCCAGTTTCGATTGAAATCGGGCCGGGCCTAATTGCCTGCTCTAGATTCATGACCAGCGTGTATTTTGTGAATATACGTAATTGCTTATTACGTGTGCAATTATTGAATATGATAATTGGATAATCTGTTATTGGCTATAAATCAATTGATGTTGCTTTGCAAACAAAAAATAGTCCCAATAATGTGTTGGTTAAGTGATATAAAATTCAAAGTTTAAGCTTTTAAGGGAGTGTTTGCAAACATTTCTGATTTTGGTGGAGAGACTTATTGTTGCATATAAGTTGAAAATTAATCAAAGGTAAGAAAGGTAATTTGATGGAGACAAAAAAAAAAACTTCATTTGTATCACTGAGTAAAAATAAAACCAGGATTATAGTTAGAAATCTAAAATACTACCTCATTCTTTTTAATTCTGATTAAATAAAATCTAACCAGAAATGGAGTTTGGAATTCGCAAACACAAAAATTTATATAATCTCCTTAATTAAAGCATATAATTATTTTATTTATCCTAGTTTTTGGCTACACTCCCTAAACAATGTACAAGATGTAATACAAACCAACAATGATGGTGAATGAAAATCAAATAGTCACTTGAAATCCCTAACTCTAATCGCACATATTTAACGTTTCTGGATTCACCCTAGTGTTGTGTCTCATTTCAAGGGGAATAAAAACTCGGGTCCATTTCCAATGTACAAATAGAAGTTAGTAGTTTGTTGCAACTATATGCTGGTAAAGTACAAAACAACCTATCCTCTATTCTGAAATAGAGTTTCACCTTTTTATTTCATCGCATGGATAACATATAATTCTTATAGGCAGATAAAATATTATTTTGTAACAAATGATCTCGTCCGAATGAACGTCTAATTTTTTTTATTTTTATTTTTTATTAAAAGACAATAATCATCATTTTCATTTTCGAGCAATTGAGAGCATCTCAATTCACCAACTGTACCAATATCAATGGGATCCTATGCCTAACCATGATTAGAACTAATCAATAATCATCACTTATTATTTTCATTAACCAAAAGAAAATTTGTTTAATCATCATCAGCACTCCTAGCGCACGTTAGACGCCACCGCCCTAGCCTAGAACTTAATCCGCGCCTTCATATCCTCCGTTGACCTCTTGCCAACCCATCTGGGCACCGGCGGCGCAGAATAGNCGGCTTAGACCCGCCTCGGTGCTTCGCTATACCAGTCGAAGGGCCTCCGGGCTCGCTCAATTTGTTGCGCCTGGCCTTCTTAGACTTCTCTACCTCCTCAGGCCTCTGAAACTCCACCAGCCATATATTCCAGGTCGTCTCCCCTACACAGGAAGGTATCGTCCCAGCCAGTCGATACTCCTTCTTCCACTCGTATATAAGACTGTTATAAGAATCCCGCATTGCTATATAGAATGACGTCTTGATGGCATTCTCATCGTATATACCTCTGTCCCACCACACTGATTGTTTCAATTGTGTTAAGCCTGGTCATAGGTCTTCTGAGTGCAGGCATCCTATGAAGACTTAGAAAGATGCATGATGGAAAATATCATCAAAGATGTTGATGAGATGCACTTTGCTGTTGTTATCTCTGAAATGAACCTGGTGAATTCCAACCCACATGCATGGTGGATTGACACGTTTGCTACTTGTCATATTTATTCAAACAAGGACCTCTTTAATGTCCTTGATGAAAATGCTGATGGAGAGAATCTCTTTATGGGAAATTTCCCCACTTCTGATATCAAAGGCTTGGGTAAAAAGTGGTGTTAAAGTTGACTTTTGAGAAGTAACTTACTTTGAACAGTGTTCTGTCTACCATAAATTCGAAATAATCTTGTGCCTGGCTCTCTGTTGAGAACATTTGGTGTTTGAGCCTGATATGGTCACTTTGACCAAGAATGGAACCTTTGTAGGATGTGGTTGTCGAACATCAATAAAATGAGTAACTCTGTCATTTATATGCTTGAGTCTCACATGTCAATTATAATACCCTGCGCAGGATAATGAAATTGAAATCCATACATATGCTCCATATTGATGCAAAATATAAGTATAAAACTTGTGTAGAAACGAAGTTAACTTGATTAACATTCAATTTATGGAATGAAATAAAAAAGACATTTGAATTAATTCAAACTGTTGTGTGTCAGTTAAAGGCCACGCCAAATCGTGGTGGAAATAAGTACTTCATTACTTTTGTAGATGATTGTTATAAAATAATTTATACGTATCTTATGAAAAGTAAAGATGAAGCAATATAGAAATTTGTTCTCTATAAAAATGAAGTTGAGACTCCGATAAATAAAAAGATCGAGGTGATAAGAAGTGATAAAGGAAGTGAAATGAGTCACCTTTTTTTTTAATTTTTGTGGTGAATATAGAATAAGACATGACACCACAACACCTTATTCACCACAATAAAATGGAGTTGTTGGATGAAAGAATCGTACATTAAAAGAAATGATGAATGCAATATTATTAAGTTCTGAATTACCTCAGACCATGTGGTGGGAAGTTGTGTTGTCAGCTAATTACCTTTTAAATAAGGTGCCTTAAAAAAATTGGACAAAATTCCATATGAGTTATGGCATGGAAGAACTTCATCGTATAAATATTTACGAATGTGGGGGTGTATTGTAATACATATACCTAAGAAGATGAAAATAGGACCAAAAATTATTGATCGCATATTCATTGGATATGCACATAACAACAGTGTTTATCATTTTATTGTGTATGTGTCTAAGATTGAAGACATACACAAGAATACGATAATGGAGTCACGAAATGCTTTTTTCTTTGAACATGTGTTTCCACTTAAATTTGAAATGGAATCTAGTTCCATCAAAATGACTATAGAAACAATGGAAAAAGAACAAGATGAAGACGTTGAGGTAAAACCATGTAGAAGCAAGAGAACTAGGTTACAAAAGTCATTTGGTCAGGATTTTCCAACTTACATGAGCTCTTCGAAAGGATCTCTTTGAAAAGAGGCGATTAAAAGCGAAACTGATCCCATTGTGCAAAATCACACGGGAACTAGTGGATCTTCCTCCTGCAAGCAAAATATTAGAACATAAGTGGATTTTCAAAAGGAAAATAAAAGTTGACGGAACGATTGATAAGTATAAGGCTAAACTTGTAATTAAAGGTAACAGGCAAAGAGAAGTTTTTGATTACTTTGATACGTAACTAGAATAACATCCATATGGATGATTATCACTATAGTTACTTTGGAAATATAGATATATATCAAATGGATGTAAAAACTATTTTCTTAAATGGAGATTTAAAAGAAGAAATTTACATTGAGCAACCTGAAGGGTTCTCGACTACAGGAAAAGAGTGTAGTAATCTCGACAACAGATTAGTATATCATATGCACCAAATAAATGGCACGACAATGAGTGTGATAATTTTTGTTAGCGAGGAGCTTATCGTATGCTCTCAACAAACCTTATGAAAATCTTAATTTTTATGAGTTGTGAGAGTTTTTTGTATTGGTTAACTTGAGTTGATCAATTTTTAGATGCAGGAATTTATCATTTCGTTTAGTAAATAAAGTAAGTGTCGAAGATTTACAATGGGACTTTAAAGCCTATTCTATAAAGGTTATGTTTATTTTTAGTTTAGTTAATAAGAAGCAAAGTCAAAAAACTTCAAGTAAATACAAATAAGTCTAGTGGTTTTTGGATATTAATTGGGTTGGTTGAGATCTTATGTTATAAAAGCTAAGTTTTTACAGAATATCGGGTTTTGAGGTTAAGGTGAAGCATTCTAAAAAACTTCATGATACCTTACCAAATAGCCTACATTACAACTTTAATAAAAACCATATACGATTCTTGTCTTTCATACGCATCAAGCAATGGAGAGATAAACGATTTTCAAGCCTATGTTAGAGTGCATGTATTAATATGACTTGAGCGTATACACGTCTCATATGAAACACTTGTGTGATGATCTAAACACATACCATTGTGAGGATCATCTATCGGAGCAAGAAGTTGAAGGTAAAAAGGGTGTATCTATGCACTCTTGATTTTGTGTTTATACTTTGAAAAATGATACTTCTTAAGTAAATACATTATTGATAGGCGAGAAAATGTGCGATATTTAATGGTTTAAAATCTATACTTTTGTGTGCTTAATATTCTTATATATATATATTTATTTCTCGCATATTTATTATTACGAGTGGAGGAACACTAATTGTATATTTCTTCTCTATTTTGAAGTAATTGGTGCTATATTAAGTAAATGATATCCCACAAGGAAGTTGAGAGACGAGGATCAACGAATCGGCGAAAGAAAGCAGGAAAATCAGGAGGATGCGTCGATGGCTCGTGTCGATGTTGAGGATGGTTCGCGACGATGTACACGATGGGCGGCATTTCATCTCTGTCGCGTCGATCATGCGCGCGTCGGTCGACGCTCAGTCGACGAGAAGCTGCAGTAGCGTCGATTCAAGGTCCGTCGGTTGACACCCTGGCGACGGGAACTCTCTGTTGCGACGATTGAAGGTGCGTCGGTCGACGCACATACACGTCGACGCGGGCAGGAGAAGCACGTCGACGCTGAGGTCTGGCACGCGTCGATCGACGCCGAGGTCTGGCACGCGTCGATCGACGCCGACGCGGCTGAGTTATTTTAGGAAGAAAACTTGCGCGGAAAGAAAGAATAATCCTATATAAACCCGACCTAATTCCGTCACAATGACACACATAACATATCCTAGGGTTCCAAGGAGTTCCATAGAGGTCCCAAGTCATTCCAATTCATCCATACGCAAGAGAACTTGAAGATTGAAGATCAAGACGCAAGATTCAAGTTCTACACATCGTTTCTCCTATTTTCTCAAGGATTATGTTTGTTTATTTGAACCTTTTCTTTCATTTTATTAACTCCATAAGTGAGTAAACTTATTATCTAGTTCTAGGTATGTTGAAACCCTCGTGAAACTATGTTCTAATTAATTTATGCAATATTATCTTTCGTTCTTCATATGCGATTGTTTGTGTTGTTCTATTCTTAAATTATGATTCCTTGATTCTTAATTCGGCTTGATCACCTAGATTAGGGATTGGTTATCTATTGCTAGAAATAGGATTGCTTCCCTTGTAATTGTCGTAATCTCCATTTCGTTGGTAGCAACTAATGATTATACATCGTTAGGGATAACACAACATAAGTTAAATAAACCAAGCTTATGTGTTTATTGCTTAGATTAGCCTATTTGCCTGGGTATTAATGATGTTGTTGGATTAAATCTAGAGAGCTTATTCTAGGTTATTCAATAATTAGAATCAATTGAAGAGCTTATTTTGACTGAGTAAACGATAAGGGCATATTCGAGTAGCAGAGCTTATTGTTACTTAAGGTTTTTAGTCGCATATGATGGATGGATTTTGATATTGTGATTGGTTAGATGAGTGGAACGAGGGTGGAAACTGAACTAGAACTAGAGCTTTATTATTATTGAATTTTTCGTTAATTATTTACTTGTTATTTGTTTTGTTAGTAGATTTTCTTAGATTAATTGAAATCTTCAAATCCCATATTTTTAGTTTAATAAAATCCGAACTATCATAATCTAAACTACGCTCCTCATGGGATCGACCCTTACTTATCACTACCACTAGTTGGTAGAGAAAAGTTGAGGAAAAATAAATATTTAATTTGACGCTTAACAACGAGCGGTCAAATTATCATCATTTTTGCCATGTTCGTAATCGTGTTTATATTTATTTTTTGTTTATTTGAGAACGAACAAACCTTTAAGTTTGGAAAAGTTAATAAATATGGGTTTTACATACATTTTGGGACTAATTTGATTAGGTCAACTATTGTTTCTACATTTTAAATGTCATTTAACTTTATTTTCTATTATTTGTATTACGTGTTTAGTTTTTTGTTGTAGGATTTTGGAGTTATTTTTGACAATATGGGCTTGAAAGAAGTTCAAAGGAGTAAAGAATAAAGAATCGAATTGAAGATATTGGAGTTAGGAGTCCACTAGGCCAAGAAGTCAATGAGTCAATAGAACCCAGCGACCTAGTCGCGACCTCATTCGTGGTCGTGACTCAGCCCGCTAGTGAGGAATATTTTCACGGAAAACATTCACGACCCAATTTGCAACCGCGAATCTTGTTGCGAATGGACCAGAAACTGTTACTTATTCAGTTTAAATGCTGAGATTACATGGGAGAATTATAAAAGAAGCCAATATTCAGTCCAAATACATCAAGTTTCATCCCCTTGAGTTGAGAAATGATTCCAATAATGTGAATGAGTGATCGAGTGAAGATTCGGAGAAAAAAAACGAAGAACACGAAGATCGAATGATCTACTCCATACAATCATACAACTTTATCTTATTTATTTTGGTTTTTATTATTAACATGAAGTGATTGATGACTTTTCTAGATAAACATTTGATTATGTCTAGTTAAATTGATTATATTTGGGGTTTGGGAAAAATGATTGATTGATGTTTTGATATTTCTTTCAATCAAGTACGATACTTTCAATATTTTTGGTTCTTGAATTGAATATTTACATAACTTTTTGACAATCTCTTATGCTCATTAGTTTTAACAAATTATAAATTGAGATTTTCATTAGTTTTAACAAATTATAAATTGAGAGACGAGGTTTATTAATAGAACTTTGAATACAAAACACTCTAATCAACAAGATTGAGAGGTTTGAGATATTAGTTGAGAGTTCATCTCATATGCATATCGCTTTGAGAAATTAAGTATGATTAGATGTAACCTTATTTACTATATAGTTTGCGACTCAGTGGTTTCTCTTAATTATGCAGGTACAAAACCATAGTAGTCTCTTTTTGGGAAGACATGGCTCAAAACGAAGGATCGACTTTGTACAATATTGTTGATCAAAATCCCGTTATTGCAATTACAAATCTCAACGCAAGAACATACAATGGTAACAATATCTTTAATGATGGGTGATATGTTCTTACACAAAATTAGTTTCGAAGATGTATATATAGGCACACTTAAATGATTTGAGTGATTAATAAGCCCTAATTATAATCTTTACCAGTGTTATACATAGTATATGTTTTTCTCACACTGTGTTTTTTGAACATCCAATAATTAGGTGAATTGCAATTGCATATTTCTATGGATTCGGTTCTTCGAATACAACCAAACTGGGAAGAGAGCATTCATATGCAACGATGGTATCCTATAGATTAAGAAGATAGGCTATATATCCATAAAATCTAAAAAATTGTACATTTTAGGGTATTTCTTATTTTTGATTATGCAAGCTATGTGCCAAAGACGATCCCATCAAAATACTGGAATTAACAATGAAGCAAAGGATGAAAGATGTAAAAGAATTGACACTACAACAAATTAGACATGATCGAGTAAGCTATCTGGGGTACTTTTCATTAAAGTAGCTTATTTAGTAATTTGTAGGTTCACCTATTTTGAAATCTAAACATTTTCTTATCTTACAAGATTCATATTACTATTTCAAAGGATTTGTTGAGAAGATTTTAAATAAAGCATACTTGTGGTACGATTCATGTAAAAGCTGTACCGCATCAATTTGCAAGAACGATGGCAACACATCATGGCAAAAGTGCAATCTGGAAGATGTGGAAATGACACTAAGGTAATAGCTCAAACTTTTAAATCTATATTGGTTTATGCATAAAATAATTTATTAAAAACGTATTTATTTAACTCCAGGTATAGAATAGTCTTGAATGTTGTGCAAGGAAATGATAGTGCATCTATAATATTATTCGAAGATGCGGCGACGGTATATGTAGAGTGCCCTATCAATGAATACCTTGCGTCAATCGGGGAGGTAAATTCCTAAAAAGGATATTATTTATTAATTCATCTATTGATCTGGTTTTTTTTTAATACAATTACCCGGCAAAAAAAAGGGAAAATAATAACATGTACAATCTATAACTATGAATTTCCAAATAATGAGCTTCAAACTCTTAAGATAAGTTAATTCATTTATGTGATGAAGGACCAAATATACAATTAATTTAATTGAATTTATGTACAGTATTTTAATTTTACTATGTTATCCTATTTAGGGAGAACATGAGTCCAAGTACTACAGGGGATTGAGTTTACAAGGGTCGACCGAGTTTCGATTTTTGATTGCTCTCAACAAAAAGAAGGGTCCATGGAAAGGAGATTTGAGTGAAGTTGCGGATGCAATTGAGAGGGTACAATTTGATCTAAAAGACGAGATTAAAAAAGAAACCTTAAATACATCGGTGAAATCAAACGATATTGGTACGGAACATGTCAGAACTTCAAAGTGGAAAGGAAACAAAAGAAAGAGACTCACGAAGAACAACAACAAAAATGATGTCAACATGGTTTCAAACAAGAATTCCGTCAGCAGTCTTACAAAGAAGAGTACGAAAAAAAAATATCGAAATCAAATAACAAGAAGGCCAGTGAAGGTGACATCAAAATTTCAAGTGATGAAGAGGAGACAGTGGGCAGTCTTTTCAAGAAGTGTGGCAAGAGACCATCGAAATCAAATAACAAGAAGACTTACCCTACCATCAAGATCAAACAAGAAAATGATTAATGTGGTTTACAATTAAAATTAGAAATTAGAATATGCGCTATTTATTTCCTTTCGTTTATGATTTTCTTAAATGGATAATGAATTCAATATTTGCTTATTTAGATATTTAATGAAATGAATTTGCATTTTATCCCCTTACAACCTTTTATCTATGACAAAATTGATATTACAAAAATAAAAAGGAGTATATAAGGAATATATAGTTATATTGTTTTATTAAATCTTCTTATAAAGAAGTCCCAGCAAAATAGGATAGCAGCTTATAAAAAGAAATATATAGGAAATATATTATTTTATTAAATTTCGGAAAGCCGCTAATTAGTAGAGTCCTAGTAAAATAGGATAGCATATAATTTTCCGATTGTTTTATTAAATTTTCGGATAGCCACTAATTAGTAGAACAATAATATATTATTGATTCAAAAATAAAATAAATAGATAATAACTATTCATAGCTTTGCAAAACAGAGTCCTCGTTGTTATTCAAAAATAAAATAAATAGATAATAACGTATCCGTGGCTTTACCACGAGCTTGTAGTTCAAGTGGTATCACTTACCCTGTATAAGGGTGTTGACAAGGGTTCGAACCCTATACCTCTCAAGTTATTTGAGATTTATTTTCTACTTTCCAACCACTTGACCCAATTTATTAAAAAAAAACGTATCCGTGGCTTTGCAAATCAGAGTTCTCGTTATTTTCAGATTCATCCATGTAATGATATTTTTAGTTCCTCATTGTTTGTTAATATAAACTACAAAAATTAGAGTCCTTCTCCTACTACATAAATCTCTTTGGTTTTAAATGTGTCAATTTTACCATTAAAATTATATCTAATATAAGGATTTTTTTTGTCAACTCAAATTTTTACAAAAACATTCATACTTTTAGAATAAGATAGATAAATAGATAGAATAGATAAATAAATAGATTGTCCTAGGCTGTAGCCACTTGATGCAAGCAAATATTAAGTGGCATAAGTGCTGGCAACTGGGCCGGGCTAACCCGGTCTGGGCCCATCCGACCAACTTTTAAAATCGGGTTGGTTCAGGTTGAAATTTCATCGGGCCAAGCATGCCCGGCCAAAAAGGGCCCAATTTTTTGTACGGCCCAGTTTCGATTGAAATCGGGCCGGGCCTAATTGCCTGCTCTAGATTCATGACCAGCGTGTATTTTGTGAATATACGTAATTGCTTATTACGTGTGCAATTATTGAATATGATAATTGGATAATCTGTTATTGGCTATAAATCAATTGATGTTGCTTTGCAAACAAAAAATAGTCCCAATAATGTGTTGGTTAAGTGATATAAAATTCAAAGTTTAAGCTTTTAAGGGAGTGTTTGCAAACATTTCTGATTTTGGTGGAGAGACTTATTGTTGCATATAAGTTGAAAATTAATCAAAGGTAAGAAAGGTAATTTGATGGAGACAAAAAAAAAAACTTCATTTGTATCACTGAGTAAAAATAAAACCAGGATTATAGTTAGAAATCTAAAATACTACCTCATTCTTTTTAATTCTGATTAAATAAAATCTAACCAGAAATGGAGTTTGGAATTCGCAAACACAAAAATTTATATAATCTCCTTAATTAAAGCATATAATTATTTTATTTATCCTAGTTTTTGGCTACACTCCCTAAACAATGTACAAGATGTAATACAAACCAACAATGATGGTGAATGAAAATCAAATAGTCACTTGAAATCCCTAACTCTAATCGCACATATTTAACGTTTCTGGATTCACCCTAGTGTTGTGTCTCATTTCAAGGGGAATAAAAACTCGGGTCCATTTCCAATGTACAAATAGAAGTTAGTAGTTTGTTGCAACTATATGCTGGTAAAGTACAAAACAACCTATCCTCTATTCTGAAATAGAGTTTCACCTTTTTATTTCATCGCATGGATAACATATAATTCTTATAGGCAGATAAAATATTATTTTGTAACAAATGATCTCGTCCGAATGAACGTCTAATTTTTTTTATTTTTATTTTTTATTAAAAGACAATAATCATCATTTTCATTTTCGAGCAATTGAGAGCATCTCAATTCACCAACTGTACCAATATCAATGGGATCCTATGCCTAACCATGATTAGAACTAATCAATAATCATCACTTATTATTTTCATTAACCAAAAGAAAAATTGTTTAATCATCATCAGCACTCCTGGCGCACGTTAGACGCCACCGCCCTAGCCCAGAACTTAATCTGCGCCTTCATATCCTCCGTTGACCTCTTGCCAACCCATCTGGGCACCGGCGGCGCAGAATAGCTCTGTGCGCCCCATTTCTCATATAGATGCTGCCTTCTACTGATTTTCTCCTCGTCTTCTTCGATTTTCTTCTTCTCCTGCAACCCTGGAATCAGGCTCATCACATTCGGGCTCAAGTCCTTTTCGTCGAAATCAAATCCCAAGTCCTTAAAACCCTGCAATTCTTCGGATTCCAGATCAATTGAGCTCTTTTGTGTCTCCTCCAATCCCTCAATTTTAATGCTTTCCAGCTCAGGTTTTCTTCTTAAACCCTGCAAAATGAATTAACTGTTAGAAGGCGGAATTTTTGTCACCAAGTGTTTGATAAAATGCGTGAATGAGTTTTGTTAGCAATATACCTTGATAGAAGAATATGTTCTAGGAGGCAAAGTGTCTGAATAGTTCATAGAAGCTTGTCTGATCAATTTTCCCATTGAAAACTCAATCTCTTCGTCTTGAAGCTCCTCTGTTTCCAGGCTAGTCGGCAGAGACGGGGCTCGAACTAAGTTTTTCGACGATGATTTTTTCCGATTCGATCGTTTGCTTCTTTTTTCCAGACTATATGGAACTGAAGGTGCCTTGATCAAATTAGGCCGATTAATTTCGTCGTCATCGTCTCGAACCGACAGTTTCTTGATTGATTCGTAGGTTTCTTCATATGATTGGCCAGGCAGATTGTCTTGGCTGTAATTTGAAGAAGAGCAAGGATCAGAAAGGCTTCTCAGCATTCTTGGGCTTCTGTGGAGCAAGTTGCCGAAGAACCAGCAATCTTCAAGTAATTCCTCAGGCTCAACCCTTTCATATTCATCTTTAGATTCATAGTGAACATGATTATTGAAATCCATGGTTGAAAATGAAAATTTTGTTTTTGCTTTTGTTTGTGCTTCTGTTGAGATAGATGGATAGATAATGGAGATGGGGTTCTTGAAATTTCTGGTGGTTTTATATGGTGGTGTTTTTTTTTTAATCTTGATAGATATGAATGAAAGAATTGCCAAAAAGGAAAAAAAGAAATATATAGTATGGTTATCTTGAAAAGCTGTCAAATAGTCTGATTGGGAGGCCATGTGGGGCTGAGATGTCATGTGCTCCAAAATTGCTATACATTTATTACTTTGTGGAAATAGGATTATAAAGTGTGTTTTTTTTTTTTAATAATAAGAACCCATAACCACTATTTTTCAATTGTGTCTGGATAAATGTTTTCGATATAACCCCTAAATTTTTTATTTTTCAATTCTTCTATTTTTTAAAATTTTATCTAGTTTAGTTTTAGTTTTTCTTAGGAGTTTTCATTTTTTAGGGTTTTTAGTATTGTTTCTTTAGATTTTTTGTGTGTGTGTTATGGGACCTGCCTATCAATAACTTACAAATTATGTAAATTACTACAGACTCAGCCAAATAATGCAAAGGTAAAAAACCCAACTTGAATTTTCCCATAATTTCAAGAACTCACCTTATGTCACTAAAACCAAGCATTAAGGTACAATTATGAGGTGTTTTTAATAATTGGACTTGTAGGTGTGGAGGACATGAGAGTATTATGAGGTGTTTTAATCATTGAACTTAAATGGCTGTAGGGAAAGAAAAGAGACAAATAAAGGGTAACTTGTAAATATAATGATGTCTGCAAAGTGCCTATTAGGTATTATTTTTGGAAGGCTATTCACCAATAGAGCCATTCCACTTAATCATCATTATAGGCCAAGTACATTAATACAAGTGGCAAAATATGTACTGTCCTTATTTAGCAAAACACGACTATTAATCACTTCTACATTACCCTACAATTAACTAGAGGTTTCGGCATTACGAGTCTTATCATACTTAATTTTTTATAAGACTTGAACTTGATTACTTGTTGAGATTTCAAGTTTGAGCTAATTTTTTCAGCAGGACTTTTCCTACAAAATATCTTCATTGAAAGGGCCTTCTACCTTTTTCGATGGAATGATAAATGTTTGATTGACGTGTTTAAAGATTTTAGATTAAAATTACACTATATATAATTAATTTAATGTGTACTTTATATTATATTAGCTTTTAACTATTACCCCTTTTATTCATAAGTGTCACTTTTCCTCTTCAAAAATTATTCATAGCAAGTGTGATTTATTCATTTTCAATGCTAAGGAATGAAGGATTTTCTTAATTTGGCCTTGTGCTTAATTCAGAAAGCGTATTTAAGATATTACACACACTCATTCCAACTCACACTAATTAATGCATGATAGCGTTATTTTGAGAACTTTAAAACTTTTCTTAATGTGAAACAAGAAAAATGACACTTATTATAACAAGAGTGAGTATCAAATGTATGATGTGAAAGAATAAGTTATGAGTTCAAATTACATTCAATTGGTGTGGTTGGTTCCCCTATGTCTAGATACTGGTATATAGACCATGAGGAAAAGAAGGCATGATTAATTGGGGGAAAAATAAATTTATAAAAAAGAAAAAGAAAAAACTTTTAGAGAGAGAGAGAAATTGAAGATGATAATATTAATAGATATACTACATTTATATTGGTGGAGAGTGGAGGAGGTGTGTGCAATTAATTGGAACAACTAAGGAATATGGGAAGAGAGTATATACTTAACAGCTTAGAAATTTATGCCAGCAGAAACCCATGTGCTTATCCTTTACTTTATTCATTACTGAACCAAGAAACAGAAATCTGACTATTTATTGGTAAATATTTTTTTGTTTTGTTCCAACTATGTGACAGCTACAAGATACGATGTTAATTTATTTGGATGATAGATAGATAGTCTACGTAAACAGCCCCGAAATCAGGATTCTTTTTTTTAAGCTGTAAAACTTAACAATAAAGAGGCCCATGTTTTGTTCAGGTAGATTTGCTTAATTGAAAGTTTTTGCAGACTTATTGACAAAAATGCCGTAAACTTGGCCTTATCTGCATATGCAATGGGATATGCCTAAAGAAGCCTACAAAGTTAGACACGGCGCTATACATGTGACCATGTTTGGGTGATGAAATTGATAAGAGCCACATTCTGTTCACATTTTTTTGTCTACCTATCATATATTGACAATTTACGTATCATATGGCTATTAGCTATTACTATTTTGGGGGCCATTACTTGTCCCGCTAGGCTTCAAAATATTTCATGTCTTTGACGCAATTTCTAAAGATAATTATTATTATTATCTTTTAATTGAGGTGTAAATTGTAATGTGAACATGTTTAATTTGGTTTTTGTTGTGTGGGATGTGGTAAATCTATTTTGGTGGAATTGTTGTTATAATTGAATAAATAATGAGCAAAATTCGCATATTCTTTTATGCTAATTCAAGTCGCTTCATATTTTTGACCAAATTAGAAAGTGGGTTTTTGAGGATAACAGTTCTTATTGAAACACAAAAATTGACATGCTGTGTTAATTAAGTTACGTTGTTTTAACTCAAACTTCTGGACTCAATTATTAAAGAGCTACTGCTGCATATTGCCTTCAATATGTCTAACTTAAGCATGACGTATTTCAAACCGAGGCCACCTTAAAATGCCTTCTCAATTATTATACTATCAATGCAAGTTATTTAACTTAAGCATGAAGTATTTTAAATCCAGACCGACTTAAAATGACTTTTTATATTATTATACTGTCAATACACGCTATTTATATAAAATAACATCCATATTATCTTATTTTTACATCCATTTACTTGTCACAATAGGATGAATTGTCATCTAAGATAAGGGTGTTTGGAAGTTAGAGATTTGGGATAAAATGAGTTTGGAAATTAGAGATTTAGGATAAATAAGATATTCCGTTTTTAGAGGATTGATTAGTCAAATTATCTAATTATTTTTTTTGTTAATTAATTTTAGAATTAGCTTTTTGGTAAAAAAGCTAGTTTTGGAAAAGATCTATATAGAAGTTTTTTGAGAAGATAGGTTTGCAATGTGAATTGAAATGATAATTTTATGCTCAAATTATAATATATATATATATATATATATATATATATATATATATACACAAAAATTATTTCAATTATATTTTTTATTAAATAATAGTAATAACTATTCAATTAAATTTTATATATTCCAATTTGTTGCGAATCATGAAATCTTTAAACATACTTCTTTCGTCTCATTCTATTTGTCGCAGTTTGGAAAAAAAAATCATGTTTTATCTGTCGCGTTTTTATTTTCAAGAGATAATTATTGTTACTTTTTAATTTTCCAATAAAAAATGAAGGTTACTTTACTACTTTTACCCTACCTTTATTACTTCACACTTTTAATTATTTTAAACAAAATGATATTATGATCATTTGATACTTATAATTATGGGGACTTTTACGGTGCCGTGAAGGTACCATTCCTCACTTAATCAAAACCATTAGATTAAAAGTTAATTATGGATAATGTTAAGATCAATGGATGTAAATGGAGGGGGTGGGGGGTATGGTGCCTTCACGGCACCGTAGTCATTTCCTATAATTATAACATCCATCATCTTTCTTAATTTCCGTGAAATGGTCAACTGCGACTGATAAAATGGGACGGATAGAGTAATAATTTTTTGGATAATGACTATGTTTTGGGTAATTGTTATTTTAATTGTTCAAATATAGGAAATGACTACGGTGTCTTCACGGTACCATGTCTCCCACCCTACGTGCATTTACATCCATCCATCTTTTAATTTTTATAAATTTAAATTGATCGAACGGTGGATAATAGGTGAGAAAAGGTGAGGGCACAGTAAAACTTCCCTCAAATATAATATAAATGCATATTATTACAAAAGGGACAATTCTCATATAGACCATTAATGAAATATTTTTTCCTAAATAGGCCATTGAAATCTCAACTTCCCATTTAATCCAAAAATTATATAAGAGTACTAAATTACCCTTTATAAATATTTTATTTTGTTATTCAAAATTTCAGAACTACTCGTTTAAATTCAAAACTACTCGTGTAAATTAACGAACCACTCATGTAAATTCAGAAAATTCAAAACTACTCGTGTAAATTGACGAATTACTCATGTAAATTCAGAACTACTCGTTTAAATTCAAAACTACTCGTGTAAATTTCAGAATTACTCATGTAAATTCAGAACTACTCATGTAAACTTCAAAACTATTCTTCAAAAATTCAGAACTATTCGTGTAAATTTCAAACCTACTCGAGAAATTCAGAACTACTCGATTAAATTTCAAAACTATATCATGTAATTGATCGGTCAAGTTCCAAACTACATAGAAAATAAACATACTACATTGAGAAATTTTATACTACATGAAGGAATTTCATTAGATACATATTCCAAACTACTAATTCAAAATTCAGAATACATAACACAGAATTTCAAACTACTTAACAGTTTGTAATTATAAAACGGCAGAGTAGTTTGTAATTATCCATACTACTTATACAAAACTACTTCACTCTCCGTCCGAACTCCAAATCGATATCCGCTTGAACCGTAGAGTAGCTTACACCTTCTTTCATAACTCCACAAAGTTTCAGCCCCATCCAACTTCTCATGAATGAGGAATTGCCTTCGCAATATTCTGAAATTACGACAATGCCACTGCACTGCCACTTCTCAAACATTCATTGTGTTAGCCACTCAAACGGAACCGTCTAGCCGTGAAACTTGGTGGAGATCATCCTAACACTCCCAAGAAGTCCCCATCCGAACAGCTTCACAAATCTTCAAGTCTAAGGCCCTCTGCTCACGCCATCTCCGCCCTGCCCGTACGCAGGACGGCTGCCTGTCTTCGCCTATTTATTTCCTTGCCCAAACGGACTCGGAATGTCACCAAACTTGGTGGAGAGTTGCCTCATGTACTTAGGAACATGCCTTAGAAACAGTTTGGCAATCCCACTTCAGTAAGGCTCTCTGCTCGTAGGCTTAACGTCTCTGCCGAGACGTGCCGACATATAATCCTCAAAACACAAACTTAGGATACTTATCCTCCTCATCATCAACATTAAGGAATTTCATAAGATACATATTCCAAACTACTAATTCAAAATTCAGAATACATAACACAGAATTTCAAACTACTTAACAGTTTGTAATTATAAAACGGCAGAGTAGTTTGTAATTATCCAAACTACTTATACAAACTACTTATCAAAACTACTTCCTCGTCCGAACTCCAAATCGATATCCGCTTGAACCGTAGAGTAGCTTACACCTTCTTTCATAACTCCACAAAGTTTCAGCCCCATCCAACTTCTCATGAATGAGGAATTGCCTTCGCAATATTCTGAAATTACGACAATGCCACTGCACTGCCACTTCTCAAACATTCATTGTGTTAGCCACTCAAACGGAACCGTCTAGCCGTGAAACTTGGTGGAGATCATCCTAACACTCCCAAGAAGTCCCCATCCGAACAGCTTCACAAATCTTCAAGTCTAAGGCCCTCTGCTCACGCCATCTCCGCCCTGCCCGTACGCAGGACGGCTGCCTGTCTTCGCCTATTTATTTCCTTGCCCAAACGGACTCGGAATGTCACCAAACTTGGGTGGAGAGTTGCCTCATGTACTTAGGAACATGCCTTAGAAACAGTTTGGCAATCCCACTTCAGTAAGGCTCTCTGCTCGTAGGCTTAACGTCTCTGCCGAGACGTGCCGACATATAATCCTCAAAACACAAACTTAGGATACTTATCCTCCTCATCATCAACCTCCTTTTCCACTCTCTCATCACCCAACAACCCCTCAGCCGGCTCGATCGTCGCCTTATACGACGGGTTGGTAAAAAGACGCGATCGACCTTCTATTCCCGTCCGGCATCGCCAAAACCCAGTGCCAAACGCTCTTATACCTCCCGTTACTCAACACCTCGATCTGATCCGCCCGTGTTGATGACCACGGCGTTTCTCACGGGCTGCACGTCGACCCACGACCCGTCCTTCAGGATCTGGAGCCCCTTCACGCTGCCGCTCGGCGCCGTCGCGCTGATGGGCCCTCGATATTTGTGGGGTCTGGGTGGATTCCAGTGATTTGACGGCGGATTTCTAGGTCAAGGGGGTAGAGGAGTGGGCTGTGGTGTGGAGGATGTGAGGCGGAGGGAGCGGCGAGTGGTGTCGAGATTTGTGGGGTCTGGGGTGCAGAATTGTGGAGGTGGTTTGAAGAAGAAATAGGTTAAATCCAATTATAATTTAATGTTTTTGAGTGTTGGGGTATTTTTGACATTTTATATTATAATTTTGATTTAATGGGAAGAATTTGGCTTAAATGGGAAGAAATAATGTTAAAGGATTATTTGGGAATTAAGTATGATCTAAGTATATTATATGAGAATTTTTCCCTACAAAATAAATATCTAAGAATAAATTGTGTTCATGTTGTTTGGCCATTTTTCACATCTATCAATTCACAAATATTTATCAAATACTTTTATAATAACAACTAAATTAATTTAATTTAGTCAAACCAACTAACGTAATCAATTATCAATTAATTGACAAACAGGATCAAAGGTAATTAATGATCTCTCATAAAAATAGAGGTTTGGACTCATATTTAAATGGCAGACCAGTCCAATTATCTAATTGACTTGGTTGGTAAAAGAGGTTTTTAAATGAGCTTTTCTTGTCCAAATGCTAATTTAGAAAAAAGTGCATATGTGAGCTTTTGAGAAGAGCAGATTGAGATTTTTTTTGAATTACAATCTTATCCTCAAGTTATAAAAAATATAGCATATTTATCAGTAATTAAGAATAAAAGAAAACTATTTACAGCTAAGTTATTGATTATCTATTAGTAATAGTTATTTGTTTTTCAAATTAACTTTAAATAGCAAATTAGTAACGATGGAAATTATATATATGTTTTTTTTAATTTTATTTAATATTAAATATATTACCACATAAATTTATATTATTAATATAATAATATAAATAATAAATTGTACCAATGTTATTATCGATCATTTTATACAATAAGGAGCTGTCATCTCTACTAAATATTTTATACAAATCGATAATATAATTCTCTAATCAAGTTCATTAATACAATGAGCAATTATGTGCTATATTATTAACTAATTTACAAAGATGCCAAAATATCAATTACAATGTACTTTCATTCTATTTATCCTATCAAGATATTTATTTACAAGACTTACCTCTTTCGTGGGTACCTGCTCAAACCTTCCAGTAATCCTACTTGTTATGGACTACAGATGTCGCCTTCAGCTACACATTCATTTTTAGACAAATAATCTCGAAGGTTCTTTCTAATTGCCAACTTCATAGTGGAAACTGAAAAATTGAAAAGACGTGAGATTCGGTGAATTGGGCTATAATAATTCATGAAAGAAATTAATATATTGCCAGTTCAAGAAAATGTGATTTATCTAGTTTTAAAAAATTAAATATAAGCTATATTTAATATAGCTTAAACAAATTATATTGCCTTACATCTCACAGAAATCAGCTTTGGTACCGTTGAACAAAGAATCTCACATAGATCATTACCTTGAGTTTCATCTGATAATGATTTAAAGCGGAGAATTAAAGAAGTGACGATCAAGTATTTAAGTTAATAATAATAATTGTTTTATTAACTAAAAAAAAAAAAAAGAGCCCTCGTTGGTAGTTGACTGTAAACTAGTATTTGACCTGTATTTAGGCATTTCGTCAAAACTAATAATGCAGGCTTCATGTAGAGTTTGATTGCAGAAATAGTGTCAACCACGCTATCATGTAAACTGCGAAATCACAATTAAAAATAGACATGAAATCAGTAAAGTGATATTCTGTAGTCTGAAGAATCATATTAGACTTTCAACTTCCCTATCATCACATGCCAATGATTTGTTTGAACAATAATTAAATAATAACAACATAGGTAATGTAATATATATATATATATATATATATATATATATAAGGATTAGGTTCAAATGAGAACCATGTCATTATATGTGAACTTAGGGTCAATTATGGGCCTTAAATCTAATTAAATGGATGGATCAAATTTTTTGTGTATTTTTTAATTTGATTAAAAGCATTAGAATTGTCTAATAAAAGCACGGCACTGCTAGTATATAATAAAAACACTAGTTCGCAAGTTCGCATAATGACATGGTTCTATTTGAACCCACCCATATATATATATATGATTAGGTTCAAATGAGAACCATATCCTTATATTTGAACCTAGGGTCAATTATGGGTTTTAGATCTAATTAAATGAATGGATCAGATTTTTTGTGTATTTTCTTATTTGATTAAAAGTATTAGAATTGTATAATAAAAGCATTGTTGGTGTATATAACTAAAATATTAATAAAGCACTATAATTGTATAATAAAAGCACTGCTGGTATATAATAAGAGCACTAGTTCGCAGGTTCGCATATGATGACATGGTTCCCATTTGAACCCACTTCTCTCTCTCTCTCTCTATATATATATATCTCTCTCTATCTATCTATCTATCTATCTATCTATCTATATATATATATATATATATATATATATATATGGTTGGGTTCCAGTGAGAATGGGTCCGTAAGTGAGAAATGAGAATAAATCCTAATTATTATATCTAATCTAATGGATCTAATTTAAAAAAGGAAAGAAAAAAAGAACTCAAAGTGCAAGAAACGCAGGGGAGCTTTTATCCCCAAATTTCTCGATCTCCTGCAACTCAATACATCAAAAAGTCTCGTCTCCTGCTCAATTCATCAAAACCATGTGCATCTCCTGCTTGATTCATCAAAAACATGTCTATCTCCTTCTTGATTCATCATCTAATTTATCCATATAATATTTTCAGAAAATTAGTTCATCGAAAAATCAATCATGTTCCTTCAATCCTGTTTGAATTTAGATTTGGGCCTGAGTAGTTGAGATCTTCCTGACAATCGTGTTCGAATTTTGGGTTGACCGGAGTAGGATATAGAGTCCTGTTCGAATTTAGGGAGAATCCTGTTCGATTTCGGTCCCTTAGTCGTTCGATTTTTTACTTGGTTCTACGAATTTTAATTTTGACTGCGCCCCGATGGCTTCAATTTTGAACGAACCAGGTAATTTTTTTATTTAATTAGGGGAGTTCATCCAATTTAAAGATTTCATCTAATTTTTGGATTTTTGTGTTAGGAGTTTTTGAGTTAATCATGTAAAGTTTTGTACGTGTTATGATTTAAAAACTTTGCGTGTGTTGTCGTCCGATGTGGTTGTCCGTCTGATACAAGTGTGATGTGGTTTGTGCACGAGTAAGTGTCAGTTTTGTGCACAAGTAAGTATCAGTATGTGCACAATAATGTGTTCACTTGGTGCACTGGTTGCACATGTTTATGATTAACAATTTAATGCGCCGTGTTGTCGACAGGTGTCGTTGTCGTCGATACAAGTGTGATGTGATTTGTGCACAACTAACTGTCAGTATGTGCATAGTAATGTGTTCACTTGTGCACGATCGTGCAGTAGCAATGGTATTTGCACATGTTATGATTAAATTTTCTGCGCGTGTTTTCGTTTGATCCCGTTGTC
>BMAC01000001.1:1695106-1762313 GCA_014905375.1 Phtheirospermum japonicum | reverse complement strand
ATATACTACATTTATATTGGTGGAGAGTGGAGGAGGTGTGTGCAATTAATTGGAACAAACTAAGGAATATGGGAAGAGAGTATATACTTAACAGCTTAGAAATTTATGCCAGCAGAAACCCATGTGCTTATCCTTTACTTTATTCATTACTGAACCAAGAAACAGAAATCTGACTATTTATTGGTAAATATTTTTTGTTTTGTTCCAACTATGTGACAGCTACAAGATACGATGTTAATTTATTTGGATGATAGATAGATAGTCTACGTAAACAGCCCCGAAATCAGGATTCTTTTTTTTAAGCTGTAAAACTTAACAATAAAGAGGCCCATGTTTTGTTCAGGTAGATTTGCTTAATTGAAAGTTTTTGCAGACTTATTGACAAAAATGCCGTAAACTTGGCCTTATCTGCATATGCAATGGGATATGCCTAAAGAAGCCTACAAAGTTAGACACGGCGGCTATACATGTGACCATGTTTGGGTGATGAAATTGATAAGAAGCCACATTCTGTTCACATTTTTTTGTCTACCTATCATATATTGACAATTTACGTATCATATGGCTATTAGCTATTACTATTTTGGGGGCCATTACTTGTCCCGCTAGGCTTCAAAATATTTCATGTCTTTGACGCAATTTCTAAAGATAATTATTATTATTATCTTTTAATTGAGGTGTAAATTGTAATGTGAACATGTTTAATTTGGTTTTTGTTGTGTGGGATGTGGTAAATCTATTTTGGTGGAATTGTTGTTATAATTGAATAAATAATGAGCAAAATTCGCATATTCTTTTATGGCTAATTCAAGTCGCTTCATATTTTTGACCAAATTAGAAAGTGGGTTTTTGAGGATAACAGTTCTTATTGAAACACAAAAATTGACATGCTGTGTTAATTAAGTTACGTTGTTTTAACTCAAACTTCTGGACTCAATTATTAAAGAGCTACTGCTGCATATTGCCTTCAATATGTCTAACTTAAGCATGACGTATTTCAAACCGAGGCCACCTTAAAATGCCTTCTCAATTATTATACTATCAATGCAAGTTATTTTAACTTAAGCATGAAGTATTTTAAATCCAGACCGACTTAAAATGACTTTTTATATTATTTATACTGTCAATACACGCTATTTATATAAAATAACATCCATATTATCTTATTTTTACATCCATTTACTTGTCACAATAGGATGAATTGTCCATCTAAGATAAGGGTGTTTGGAAGTTAGAGATTTGGGATAAAATGAGTTTGGAAATTAGAGATTTAGGATAAATAAGATATTCCGTTTTTAGAGGATTGATTAGTCAAATTATCTAATTATTTTTTTTGTTAATTAATTTTAGAATTAGCTTTTTGGTAAAAAAGCTAGTTTTGGAAAAGATCTATATAGAAGTTTTTTGAGAAGATAGGTTTGCAATGTGAATTGAAATGATAATTTTATGCTCAAATTATAATATATATATATATATATATATATATATATATATATATACACAAAATTATTTCAATTATATTTTTTATTAAATAATAGTAATAACTATTCAATTAAATTTTATATATTCCAATTTGTTGCGAATCATGAAATCTTTAAACATACTTCTTTCGTCTCATTCTATTTGTCGCAGTTTGGAAAAAAAAATCATGTTTTATCTGTCGCGTTTTTATTTTCAAGAGATAATTATTGTTTACTTTTTAATTTTCCAATAAAAAATGAAGGTTACTTTACTACTTTTACCCTACCTTTATTACTTCACACTTTTAATTATTTTAAACAAAATGATATTATGATCATTTGATACTTATAATTATGGGGACTTTTACGGTGCCGTGAAGGTACCATTCCTCACTTAATCAAAACCATTAGATTAAAAGTTAATTATGGATAATGTTAAGATCAATGGATGTAAATGGAGGGGGTGGGGGGTATGGTGCCTTCACGGCACCGTAGTCATTTCCTATAATTATAACATCCATCATCTTTCTTAATTTCCGTGAAATGGTCAACTGCGACTGATAAAATGGGACGGATAGAGTAATAATTTTTGGATAATGACTATGTTTTGGGTAATTGTTATTTTAATTGTTCAAATATAGGAAATGACTACGGTGTCTTCACGGTACCATGTCTCCCACCCTACGTGCATTTACATCCATCCATCTTTTATTTTTATAAATTTAAATTGATCGAACGGTGGATAATAGGTGAGAAAAGGTGAGGGCACAGTAAAACTTCCCTCAAATATAATATAAATGCATATTATTACAAAAGGGACAATTCTCATATAGACCATTAATGAAATATTTTTTCCTAAATAGGCCATTGAAATCTCAACTTCCCATTTAATCCAAAAATTATATAAGAGTACTAAATTACCCTTTATAAATATTTTATTTTGTTATTCAAAATTTCAGAACTACTCGTTTAAATTCAAAACTACTCGTGTAAATTAACGAACCACTCATGTAAATTCAGAAAATTCAAAACTACTCGTGTAAATTGACGAATTACTCATGTAAATTCAGAACTACTCGTTTAAATTCAAAACTACTCGTGTAAATTTCAGAATTACTCATGTAAATTTCAGAACTACTCATGTAAACTTCAAAACTATTCTTCAAAAATTCAGAACTTATTCGTGTAAATTTCAAACCTACTCGAGAAATTCAGAACTACTCGATTAAATTTCAAAAACTATATCATGTAATTGATCGGTCAAGTTCCAAACTACATAGAAAATAAACATACTACATTGAGAAATTTTATACTACATGAAGGAATTTCATTAGATACATATTCCAAACTACTAATTCAAAATTCAGAATACATAACACAGAATTTCAAACTACTTAACAGTTTGTAATTATAAAACGGCAGAGTAGTTTGTAATTATCCAAACTACTTATACAATCTACTTATCAAAACTACTTCCTCGTCCGAACTCCAAATCGATATCCGCTTGAACCGTAGAGTAGCTTACACCTTCTTTCATAACTCCACAAAGTTTCAGCCCCATCCAACTTCTCATGAATGAGGAATTGCCTTCGCAATATTCTGAAATTACGACAATGCCACTGCACTGCCACTTCTCAAACATTCATTGTGTTAGCCACTCAAATGGAACCGTCTAGGCCGTGAAACTTGGTGGAGATCATCCTAACACTCCCAAGAAGTCCCCATCCGAACAGCTTCACAAATCTTCAAGTCTAAGGCCCTCTGCTCACGCCATCTCCGCCCTGCCCGTACGCAGGACGGCTGCATGTCTTTCGCCTATTTATTTCCTTGCCCAAACGGACTCGGAATGTCACCAAACTTGGGTGGAGAGTTGCCTCATGTACTTAGGAACATGCCTTAGAAACAGTTTGGCAATCCCACTTCAGTAAGGCTCTCTGCTCGTAGGCTTAACGTCTCTGCCGAGACGTGCCGACATATAATCCTCAAACACAAACTTAGGATACTTATCCTCCTCATCATCAACCCTCCTTTTCCACTCTCTCATCACCCAACAACCCCTCGGCCGGCTCGATCGTCGCCTTATACGACGGGTTGTAAAAAGACGCGATCGACCTTCTATTCCCGTCCGGCATCGCCAAAACCCAGTGCCAAACGCTCTTATACCTCCCGTTACTCAACACCTCGATCTGATCGCCCGTGTTGATGACCACGGCGTTTCTCACGGGCTGCACGTCGACCCACGACCCGTCCCTTCAGGATCTGGAGCCCCTTCACGCTGCCGCTCGGCGCCGTCGCGCTGATGGGCCTCGATATTTGTGGGGTCTGGGGTGGATTCCAGTGATTTGACGGCGGATTTCTAGGTCAAGGGGGTAGAGGAGTGGGTTGTGGTGTGGAGGATGTGAGGCGGAGGGAGCGGCGGGTGGTGTCGAGATTTGTGGGGTCTGGGGTGCAGAATTGTGGAGGTGGTTTGGAGAAGAAATAGGTTAAATCCAATTATAATTTAATGTTTTTGAGTGTTGGGGTATTTTTGACATTTTATATTATAATTTTGATTTAATGGGAAGAATTTGGCTTAAATGGGAAGAAATAATGTTAAAGGATTATTTGGGAATTAAGTATGATCTAAGTATATTATATGAGAATTTTTCCCTACAAAATAAATATCTAAGAATAAATTGTGTTCATGTTGTTTGGCCATTTTTCACATCTATCAATTCACAAATATTTATCAAATACTTTTATAATAACAACTAAATTAATTTAATTTAGTCAAACCAACTAACGTAATCAATTATCAATTAATTGACAAACAGGATCAAAGGTAATTAATGATCTCTCATAAAAATAGAGGTTTGGACTCATATTTAAATGGCAGACCAGTCCAATTATCTAATTGACTTGGTTGGTAAAAGAGGTTTTTAAATGAGCTTTTCTTGTCCAAATGCTAATTTAGAAAAAAGTGCATATGTGAGCTTTTGAGATTGGGTGGAGAGTTGCCTCATGTACTTAGGAACATGCCTTAGAAACAGTTTGGCAATCCCACTTCAGTAAGGCTCTCTGCTCGTAGGCTTAACGTCTCTGCCGAGACGTGCCGACATATAATCCTCAAAACACAAACTTAGGATACTTATCCTCCTCATCATCAACCTCCTTTTCCACTCTCTCATCACCCAACAACCCCTCAGCCGGCTCGATCGTCGCCTTATACGACGGGTTGGTAAAAAGACGCGATCGACCTTCTATTCCCGTCCGGCATCGCCAAAACCCAGTGCCAAACGCTCTTATACCTCCCGTTACTCAACACCTCGATCTGATCGCCCGTGTTGATGACCACGGCGTTTCTCACGGGCTGCACGTCGACCCACGACCCGTCCCTTCAGAATCTGGAGCCCCTTCACGCTGCCGCTCGGCGCCGTCGCGCTGATGGGCCTCGATATTTGTGGGGTCTGGGGTGGATTCCAGTG
Source organism: Phtheirospermum japonicum (assembly GCA_014905375.1). NCBI lineage: Eukaryota > Viridiplantae > Streptophyta > Magnoliopsida > Lamiales > Orobanchaceae > Phtheirospermum > Phtheirospermum japonicum. The sequence goes on along the minus strand of BMAC01000001.1, from coordinate 1,757,389 downwards.
ATTTGACGGCGGATTTCTAGGTCAAGGGGGTAGAGGAGTGGGTTGTGGTGTGGAGGATGTGAGGCGGAGGGAGCGGCGAGTGGTGTCGAGATTTGTGGGGTCTGGGGTGCAGAATTGTGGAGGTGGTTTGAAGAAGAAATAGGTTAAATCCAATTATAATTTAATGTTTTTGAGTGTTGGGGTATTTTTGACATTTTATATTATAATTTTGATTTAATGGGAAGAATTTGGCTTAAATGGGAAGAAATAATGTTAAAGGATTATTTGGGAATTAAGTATGATCTAAGTATATTATATGAGAATTTTCCCTACAAAATAAATATCTAAGAATAAATTGTGTTCATGTTGTTTGGCCATTTTTCACATCTATCAATTCACAAATATTTATCAAATACTTTTATAATAACAACTAAATTAATTTAATTTAGTCAAACCAACTAACGTAATCAATTATCAATTAATTGACAAACAGGATCAAAGGTAATTAATGATCTCTCATAAAAATAGAGGTTTGGACTCATATTTAAATGGCAGACCAGTCCAATTATCTAATTGACTTGGTTGGTAAAGAGGTTTTTAAATGAGCTTTTCTTGTCCAAATGCTAATTTAGAAAAAAGTGCATATGTGAGCTTTTGAGAAGAGCAGATTGAGATTTTTTTTGAATTACAATCTTATCCTCAAGTTATAAAAAATATAGCATATTTATCAGTAATTAAGAATAAAAGAAAACTATTTACAGCTAAGTTATTGATTATCTATTAGTAATAGTTATTTGTTTTTCAAATTAACTTTAAATAGCAAATTAGTAACGATGGAAATTTATATATATGTTTTTTTAATTTTATTTTAATATTAAATATATTACCACATAAATTTATATTATTAATATAATAATATAAATAATAAATTGTACCAATGTTATTATCGATCATTTTATACAATAAGGAGCTGTCATCTCTACTAAATATTTTATACAAATCGATAATATAATTCTCTAATCAAGTTCATTAATACAATGAGCAATTATGTGCTATATTATTAACTAATTTACAAAGATGCCAAAATATCAATTACAATGTACTTTCATTCTATTTATCCTATCAAGATATTTATTTACAAGACTTACCTCTTTCGTGGGTACCTGCTCAAACCTTCCAGTAATCCTACTTGTTATGGACTACAGATGTCGCCTTCAGCTACACATTCATTTTTAGACAAATAATCTCGAAGGTTCTTTCTAATTGCCAACTTCATAGTGGAAACTGAAAAATTGAAAAGACGTGAGATTCGGTGAATTGGGCTATAATAATTCATGAAAGAAATTAATATATTGCCAGTTCAAGAAAATGTGATTTATCTAGTTTTAAAAAATTAAATATAAGCTATATTTATATAGCTTAAACAAATTATATTGCCTTACATCTCAACAGAAATCAGCTTTGGTACCGTTGAACAAAGAATCTCACATAGATCATTACCTTGAGTTTCATCTGATAATGATTTAAAGCGGAGAATTAAAGAAGTGACGATCAAGTATTTAAGTTAATAATAATAATTGTTTTATTAACTAAAAAAAAAAAAAAGAGCCCTCGTTGGTAGTTGACTGTAAACTAGTATTTGACCTGTATTTAGGCATTTCGTCAAAACTAATAATGCAGGCTTCATGTAGAGTTTGATTGCAGAAATAGTGTCAACCACGCTATCATGTAAACTGCGAAATCACAATTAAAAATAGACATGAAATCAGTAAAGTGATATTCTGTAGTCTGAAGAATCATATTAGACTTTCAACTTCCCTATCATCACATGCCAATGATTTGTTGAACAATAATTAAATAATAACAACATAGGTAATGTAATATATATATATATATATATATATATATATAAGGATTAGGTTCAAATGAGAACCATGTCATTATATGTGAACTTAGGGTCAATTATGGGCCTTAAATCTAATTAAATGGATGGATCAAATTTTTTGTGTATTTTTTAATTTGATTAAAAGCATTAGAATTGTCTAATAAAAGCACGGCACTGCTAGTATATAATAAAAACACTAGTTCGCAAGTTCGCATAATGACATGGTTCTATTTGAACCCACCCATATATATATATATGATTAGGTTCAAATGAGAACCATATCCTTATATTTGAACCTAGGGTCAATTATGGGTTTTAGATCTAATTAAATGAATGGATCAGATTTTTTGTGTATTTTCTTATTTGATTAAAAGTATTAGAATTGTATAATAAAAGCATTGTTGGTGTATATAACTAAAATATTAATAAAGCACTATAATTGTATAATAAAAGCACTGCTGGTATATAATAAGAGCACTAGTTCGCAGGTTCGCATATGATGACATGGTTCCCATTTGAACCCACTTCTCTCTCTCTCTCTCTATATATATATATCTCTCTCTATCTATCTATCTATCTATCTATCTATCTATATATATATATATATATATATATATATATATGGTTGGGTTCCAGTGAGAATGGGTCCGTAAGTGAGAAATGAGAATAAATCCTAATTATTATATCTAATCTAATGGATCTAATTTAAAAAAGGAAAAGAAAAAAAGAACTCAAAGTGCAAGAAACGCAGGGGAGCTTTTATCCCCAAAATTTCTCGATCTCCTGCAACTCAATACATCAAAAAGTCTCGTCTCCTGCTCAATTCATCAAAACCATGTGCATCTCCTGCTTGATTCATCAAAAACATGTCTATCTCCTTCTTGATTCATCATCTAATTTATCCATATAATATTTTCAGAAATTAGTTCATCGAAAAATCAATCATGTTCCTTCAATCCTGTTTGAATTTAGATTTGGGCCTGAGTAGTTGAGATCTTCCTGACAATCGTGTTCGAATTTTGGGTTGACCGGAGTAGGATATAGAGTCCTGTTCGAATTTAGGGAGAATCCTGTTCGATTTCGGTCCCTTAGTCGTTCGATTTTTTACTTGGTTCTACGAATTTTAATTTTGACTGCGCCCCGATGGCTTCAATTTTGAACGAACCAGGTAATTTTTTATTTTAATTAGGGGAGTTCATCCAATTTAAAGATTTCATCTAATTTTTGGATTTTTGTGTTAGGAGTTTTTGAGTTAATCATGTAAAGTTTTGTACGTGTTATGATTTAAAAACTTTGCGTGTGTTGTCGTCCGATGTGGTTGTCGTCTGATACAAGTGTGATGTGGTTTGTGCACGAGTAAGTGTCAGTTTGTGCACAAGTAAGTATCAGTATGTGCACAATAATGTGTTCACTTGTGCACTGGTTGCACATGTTATGATTAACAATTTATGCGCGTGTTGTCGACAGGTGTCGTTGTCGTCTGATACAAGTGTGATGTGATTTGTGCACAACTAACTGTCAGTATGTGCATAGTAATGTGTTCACTTGTGCACGATCGTGCAGTAGCAATGGTATTTGCACATGTTATGATTAAAATTTTCTGCGCGTGTTTTCGTTTGATCCCGTTGTCGTCTAATGCAAGTATGATGTGGTTTATGCACAAGTAAGTATCAATTTGTGCACAAGTGTCAGTATGTGCACAGTAATGTGTTCACTTGTGCTCGATCGTGTAGTAGCTATGGTGTTTTCACATGTTATAATTAAGAAGTCTTGTGCGTGTAGTCGTCTAATGTCGTTGTAGCTGATGCAAGTGTGATGTGATTTGTGCACAAGTAAGTGTTAGTATGTGCACATCAATGTGTACACTTGTGCACGATTGTGCAGTAGCAATGGTGTCATGTTATGATTAAAAATTCTTGTGCGTGTTGTCGTCTGATGCAAGTGTAATGTGATCTGTGCACAAGTGTCAGTACGTGCACAGTAATGTGTTCACTTGTGCACGATCATGCAGTAGCTATGGTGTTTTGCACATTTTATGAAGTTTTAAATAATTTTTCTACCGCTCTATCTGTGGCGTGTACTGTTTTGTGCATTGATTCAATGGGAGATTTCGCAAGTGATGTTAAATGTTCTTCCCAAAATTGTGAGCCTATTCAACAAACTATGATGATGGCACCTAGCTCTACAAAAAATATTGGGTCCCGATATGTGAAGATGCAATTAAACCTTATATTAATAAGAAATTCAAAAGCTTGGATGACGCTATACAGTTTTACAAGTCTTATGCATCTGTGGTTGGTTTTGATATCCTTCGTGGCAAATAATAACATCGGGTAATGGTGTAATTGTTTGGAAGTATCTACTATGATTCTTGCACATTTATGTTTCAATATGTGAACAATAATGCATTAAGTTGTGCACAATATGTGCAATGTAGTTTAGCAGTCCTATGTGAGTTGCCGTTTGATGTCATTTCAGTTAATGTAGGTCTAATGTGGTTGTGCACAATTATGCATCGAGATATACACAATTGTGACACTGATAATGCACAATAGTGAATGACAGAATGCACAATTGTCACTACTGTGATTTTTTTTTTTGTCATAATGTTATAAATATATTTATGATTTATTTGGTATCAGTTATGATTGTAATAATCACTTATTTGCACATTATAATTTACAGGTGGACAAAGAAAAGGACCAATTCATCAAGACCCACCCCTTAATTTTATTTTTCTTAATTTATCAAATTGTTTCATAATTTGAGGGAGTGTTGTTTGAAAAGGCGAATGGTTTTTTGTCATATGATTTTTATAGATCAATGTTTTTATACTTACTGTGATTGTTGTATCTAGTTCTTGGAGTGTTTAAATTGTTCACATTTCACTATTTTTATTAGTTGTCGATCATTTTATACGGTCCTTGTAGTCATCGACGCCCTGTTGTTGTATTTGGCATTTCACAATACTGCTGTGAAATGTCACATGCACAATAATGCATTAAGTTATGTATAATCATGCAGTAAGATATGCATGATAATACAATAACTTTGCACAACCAAATGCAACTTTTGAAAATAAAAAATAAAAAAACTAAATATCTGCCAATGGCATATGCACAATTATATATTAAGTTATGCACGATTATGAAGTAAGATATGCACAACTAAAAATTAAAGATGCAAAAATATTATTCAGAAATTAAAGTTATGCCAGGAATATTATTCAAAAATCAAAGATGCAAACACAACTTCATCAGAATGCATAAAATCAAGTACAAAACTTATTCATGCTACCAAAAATCATTCACCAGTAAGTTTGTGCAACTAAGGGGACAACATACTACCCCAATTATCAATTCCAACACAACATGATATAACAACATTGAAGTAATTATACTTTGAAAATAAAATCATTACAAAACCCAACAACTCTAAATTAAGTCAAATTACAATAGCAATTTTTACATTAATTCAAACTAGAACATTAGAATTGATAAGTATTTTCAAATTAAAAACCTAACTCAAGGGAATAATCTGCCGCATGCAAATTATTTCTTCAAATCAGCCTCTTGTTCATGTTTTTCTGCCTTGTAAATTGAGAGATACTCCTTCACGATTTCTATGTTTACATTTTTCAGCTCGTTTGTCTCTCCGCATACCAAGGAGTGGCAAAACTTCTTCCGAATAATTTTTTTTTTATCTCATTCCTTAATTCCACACACCCAGTTGGCATTCAATCCAGCACCCATATATGACTCCAAGTGCCTCATGGTATCTTCAATGCACATTTTCTACCCCTGTTGTGCATGTCATCTCCAAAAATTATGTTTCAATTTTTGCAAACACATTGGCATAGTTTGACAAATATGTAATTTTATAAACTTTGAAAATTCATCTTTCTGCAAAAATAAAAATAATTTATATGGGAAAAAACGACAAGGAAAAATATGCATGCACAAAAACTTTATATGATGCAAGCCCATTGAATGCAAGCAAGTATATTTATTATGCACATTAATATATATATTTTGCACATTATTATACATTTATTTGCACATCCCTTTCTTTATGATTTTTTTATACAAAAACTAAACAAAAGTAATGCATGTCACACACTCTATCACTTAGAACCAGAAAAATAATTTACTTATAAATTCAACAGCACAATAATGACCAGAAGATACATGTATACAAACTATGGTGTTTGCACATTGACATGTATTATTTTGCTGCATACAGACGGAATATATACAAAAATGTTATGCCAAATCATAAAGTTGGACTACAAAAAAATGAATTTATATAAAATCATGTCTTTCATAGACATGTCATGCTAATGGAAAGTGCATAATAATATACTAGATTTTACACACTAATTATAAATTTCATGCACATTAATCATAACGTAGATCAAAAAAATAGAATCTAAACAGACTACACATTTAATCACATCCATATCAGAGAATTAAAAATAAAACAAATTACAGTTTCTAAGTAATCAAAAAACAATATCACTAGCATCATCATTGTGAAACTAACCACATAAACAAAAAACTTAACCAATCCAACCAAACATCCATTGATAATCAACTTGTACCTATAGATGATTTGAAAACTACAATAGTGCAGCAAAAGGACCAAAACAAAAGGATAAATGCATAAATGAAACAGAATTCAAAAGGTATAAATGAAACAGAAATAAGCTATTTCAGTAATCAAGTTCTTCTATTAGCTAAAACAATGAGTTTCTCAAACTCTGCGCAGACACCGGAAATGTTAAAGCCTGCTTCACTCTCGGCATGTTTAGTATATTTATTCACTTTTCGTTTCTTTGGTGCCTGATTTAATTTAAGTGTAATAAAAAGAAATTGAGTATTTTTCTCTGATTTGGCGCTTAACTTACCTGACATTGGCTACCACGCGCCGGCCCTCTACTCGCTCGTCGTCGTCCAGTTCAACGGCAGCGGTGGATCGAAGAAAAATAAGGACCTGCACGTCGGCGTTCCTCGACCACATCGATGCACCCCGGGAGCTCGGCCACTACCTACAAGACGGCTACGGGGTGAAGGGGAACGTTTCCGAGGGGCGGCGGTTCCCGATTCAGGCCAACACGCGTGAACTGGCCGCCGTGCTTTCCGCGTGGCCGTCAGAGTTTGCCCCATCATATGCTAAAATTGGGCGTATACTCTAGGTTTTCGAGTTTTTGAAGATGGAGAGGATTACTGATAAATTGTGCTTATACTCTAGAGTTCAGAGAATATTTTTGCTTATGTGTGTGATGAATGATCTGAGAAGACGAGGATAATATTTGCTTTTGTGCGTGATGAATGATCTGAGAAGATGGGGATAATTTGTTTGCTTCTTTGCGTGAAGATGATCAGAAAAGACGGGGGAGGGGGAGGCAAGTTGCTGAAATGAGATTGTCACATAATTACTGAAATGCCACCGAATTTCAAATATTACTAAAATGCCACCTAATAATTTTAGAAAAATGAATTAAAATTAGTGGTTAGAATTCATTCTCATTTCTCACCTAAGTATCCATTCTCACATGATCCTATATATATATATAGGATTAGGTTCAAATGAGAACCATTTCCTTATATTTGAACTAGAGGCAATTATAGGCCTTAGATCTAATTAAATGGATGGATCAAATTTTTTGTGTATTTCCTTATTTGATTAAAAGTATCAAAATTATATAATAAAAGTATTGCTGGTGTATATAACTAAAATATCAATAAAACACTCTGATTATATAAAAAAAGCACTAGTTCGTAGGTTCGCAAATAACGACATGTTTTTCATTTGAACCCATATATATATATATATATATATATATATATATATATATATATATTATATAGGGCAAATACTTGGGTGAGACCGATCTCATCCTATGAGATCAGTTTTTACCATGTTCATCGGCCCGATCCACCCACTACCTGACCCGCCACTCTAACCCTCACTATAAAAGAAAAGAAATCAGAATTCGCAAGCCTCCCTCCCCTCTACTTCTCTCTCTCTCTACCGGCCGCCGTTCTCCGGCGACGGCCACCGTCCTTCGGTGACGAAAACTTAACAAAAATTATCTAAATCATTTCGACTCCCTTGTTCTAAGTTTAAAATTAGATTTACGATTGAATGTTTCGAATCGAATGTCAAAATTTATGAACTATCAATTTTGACCTCAAATCTACGACGATTCAATCATCGCTTAACTCCCTGTGTTGTAATCTTCGAGATCCCCAATGTGTATTCAAATTGGTGACATAATTGATACCGACGACGGTAAGCTTTTTTTTTCTTTCGCTTCACTCTCTCTCTCTCCTTTCCATTTTCTACCATGGTTGTGGTCGCAATTTTTCAGTCCGCTCCTGGTGGCGTCCGTGCGATGGTAGTGATGTTAGATTGTCTGTTTATGTGTGTGTTCATTTGTGTAATTTTTACAATATCTGATCAAGTATCACAAAAATATATTAAAAGTATCAGAAAAGATATTAAAAGTATCACAGAACACATATATTTTTGTATCACAAAAGTAGTATGAATTTTTATAATATCTGATCAAGTATCAAAAAATTTATTAAAAGTATTAGAAAATATATTAAAACTATCACAGAACACACTTATTTCTATAATATTTTATGATACGCGATCAAATTTTTTAATATTTTTAATTATCTAAATATAATATGCACGTATGTAAGTAAAAGAAATTAAATTATAGAATATGTAATTATATTTCGTAATAATTTAACAACAATTTTATGATACTTTGATTTTTGTTTTAAAAAAATTTGTAAATATATAAAATATAATATGTGTTAATTTTATTCAATTTTGTGATACTTTTATTAGAATCTGTGATACTTTTAACTAATTTTGTAATACTTAAAATTGGGCAGATTCTATTTATTTTTTCCGGCGCCTTTTTTTTCTCGTTGAGTTTGCAGTTTTATAGAGTGGAGCGAGACAATTACTTGATTTTTTGATACATTTTTTTTAATCGAAATTTTGCCCGCTGAATCGCTGTAAATTAAAGGTTAAAATTGATGAATTTGTGACTTTGACCTCGGGTCTACGGTGATTGAAGCATTAGATTATTAATCCAATTTCGAATCTGAAACGAGGGAGACGAGACGATTACAACGATATAAGATTTATAAAAAAAATATCGTCGGTAAATAATTGAGGTTGCGGCCGGCGATCGGTAGTGGCGACCGGAGTTTAGAGGTGAGGGAGCACACTTGTTGTGCGTGTGCTTGTGTGTGATAGAAAATTAATATTTTTTTTCTTTTTTTTATTTATTAAATGAATAGGTTGGGGCGGGTCGGATGGGTTGGGTGGATCAATTAATGAATTTGATAAAAAGTGGTCTCACTGAAGACCTACCATATATATATATATATAGACACGCACACATGGTTCTCTGCGAATCAAACCAAACGGTTCAACTGGTACGACCAGGACCTGATCCCTTCGCCGTTCTCGTTTTCTTAGAAAAAAAATCTGGATTAAAAAAAAGCTGTAAAAAACTATTCAACTAGTGAACATGTATTTGTTCGAACTATTTACCATGGCCTATATGTAGAATTTTCAATATGCTGAAAAGAAAAACAATTGAAAAAAATATATGTAACGTTCCGTGAATTGTTTACTTACTTTACCAGAGATAGATTATGACTACATGTGTAGGCGCTACCAAGCAAGGAGTTTATGTACTATGATTTTTTAATTGAGTTACAATTATATTAACCGGAGTATTTATAACAAAAAAGTTGTAATTATAATTTATGTGAAATTACCTAAAATAAATTTTAAAAATGGAAATTAGAAAAGGTCCAAAACGGTCTGTAAGCGTTCGAAACTTGAAGTTCCACTTCCAGAAATATATTTCAATAGCAATTCTGAGCCAAATTCCAAAAGTTACATCCTTGTTGATTCGATCAACGAACACCCTTAACTCGATCCATGGGATCCAATACTCCTCGACATTCATCGTTACTCCAAGCTTCATAGCCAAGCATATAGAAACATCATTTTGATTTTTCTTTCTCCCTTGATTTTGACATATTATTAATTTAGAACTCGGTATTTTTCTAATTGTATCGATTTTTTAGTATTAGGAGATGTTTTTAGTCACATTTCTTATTATCTTTCCTTTTCTTTTTGTTTATTTAGGCATATGCAATATTAGATGAATATATTTCATATGAAATAAAATTAAAACATATACACAAAATTATATCCGCTCGACTCACAAGTTTGATGTCCCGTTTCTCAAACCTTGATATATAGAGTATTATTGTTGTGTGGCAAACTCGATTTGCTTATCTTCTTATTAGTTAACTAGTAATGTTCGTGTGTTACATGAGTTTATTTTAAAAAATTCAAAAAAAAAAATATAACATTCAATATTTAAAATATGCGATCTACAAATCTCCATCTTATCCTCCTTCTCAGAGTTTTGAATTTCCAATCTCTCGATGCATTTAACTCATGGCGTCGTTACCAGCAGTTGTTTTCAGTATAATCAATATGCGCGACTGCTTAGGGGCCCCAAAAATATTAATCACTTAAGGCCCTAAAAAAAGATCTAGAACTAGAAAACTCATATTTTCTAAATCTTAATACAAGACAAAAGAGATTATGGATACAACTCAAATTCTTGACCATAGGTTTGTAATTTTTCAAATGCGTGGATATCATATAAAGTATCTTTTACTATATCGAATTTGCAAACAGAACCTTTTCAAAGTTGAAATCGATAAAAATTTACCTTCAATCAACTATGAAACAAAATAGATTGAAATTATAACTTTTATTAAAAACTTTTTGGTTTCATTATTATTTTTTTTTTTCTTCTCTATAGGTTTCTCAAATGAAATTTCATTTATAACCCCAAACTTGATAGGCCGGCCCTAGTCGAAACACAAAGCTAATTATAATTGAATATACAACATGCGAGAGCGTGAAAACAGCCTTTTTGTCATTTAAAAGGCAACCGCTAGCCGAATGACTCAATATATATTAGAACCAAAAAGTCTCAATTTCAAATAAGAAAAGGTAACATATAAAAAAAAGATAGCGCACTTTTTATTATTGACATGTACACTTTTATTAACCTTTTTATTTGTTCATATTTAATGTACATTGATATCAAATAAATTGTATTTGAAAATTTAAATTTTTTTTGGGAAATAATAAATAAATTCTTTTCTCCATATATTTGGTCTTAAGAATACTATCCATAATTTTCTCTCTTTTAACTAATATTTCTTACAGAAAAAAAAAAAAAACACACACTAATATTTCTTACTCTTGGTGAAATATGAAGTACACTAACCATAATTTTAGACTGAATGAGTATAGTTTATTACACATTTAGAAAAACTTCTTTTAAACTTCTAAAATTAGTATAGTTTATTACACATTTAGAAAAACTTCTTTTAAACTACAAGATTAGCTCTATTTATTCTACTATCCTTATCACAATCCGTTCTTGCTTTTACTCTTGAGATGAAATTGGAACGAACAAAATAAATAGTCTTTGTGTATTCTTTCTAATCAGGAATTGTTTCTATTTGGTTTTTATTTTGTTTCAACTTTCTTAGGCTTCATTTGCAATTTGCGATTTCGATACACAATAACAACAAAAAGGGAACAGAATTTCAATCCTGAATAAATACTAAGCAATACTCGTAGAATGACAAAACAAATCATGTCAACATTATCACTCACATGACTTCATAAACAAATAAACATGCCCAATCAAGTAAGGATAAACAGAAACCCAAACAGGTTGTCTATAATAACACAATATAATAGTTATCAACACAGATTACCCATAAGATAAACAATCAAAAGTGTTTTCCACATAAAATCCATATTTCAACTCCCTTGAAATATATAGGTAAAACGATAAGCACGCCTAATGCTTCCCAATGTTGGTGGACTCGGCAATTACCGAACAGAAAGTACGCCTAATGCTTAATGGTGGTCTCAGCAATCAAGCTGTAAATAACAAAAGTTACCTTCAGTCAGAAATATTTTGTAGATTTAATATTAAAAAAAAAAAAAGTAAAGTGGAATTAGACTGTAAGTTTGTAACGGGATGATTTCGAGGAGGGGCTCCCAATAATTCTCAACTTTGTCTATCCATCTGCAACTTCAAGACATTGTTGCACATTTATTCAATAAATATTTACGTTTTCATCAATGTCATTATAATAATTACCATGTGGCATCACACACACACACACACATATATATATATATAACTACAAAATTGCGTGTGGAAGTTTTAAATTGCTGGGAACTTCTAACTCTTCACTTTAAGAGACGACAAAAATTCCGAAACAAACAAACCTGTGGATAGAGTTCCAAATTCTTTATAGGACCGTCAATGCATGATATAAACATCGATAACTTTTGTAACTTCGTTAACTTGAGAGTCTTTCTTACAACAAACCTTATGATGAAGGGGCTGAAGCACCAAAGAGCTGCAATGAATTAAAACTTTCAGATGCCTCAATGTGTAAAGGTATGAGCAAATTATGCAATTTACTAATTTGCATCAATGTGAAAAAATTTAAGATTTTGAAAAAAATAAAATGATAAGCCAAGCAGAGGATTTTCTGAAGAGGGTGAGATTTCGATTTTCGGGGTTTCTTGCAGCAGCAGCTGCAAGAGGGAGGAAAGGGGTAGGGTTTGGCTTCTAGGATTATGTGTAGGGTATTTTTGTAATTTCAACAAACTTAGGCTTAGAGAAATCCAAACCTAGAGAGGCTTCCAAAGCAGATTCTGATGCAGGTCCGAAGCATAAAAAGTAGCCACGTGGCATGCGAGGCTGAGAAGCAACCACATTGCAGCTGTACATTGTTTTAGTGAACAAGGGGGATTTAAAAATTATGAGTTATATTGGATCAAGTCGAAAGATGTGTCGACTATCAATTCGGGGCCTGAAAGAAAATCGATTTGGGGCCTAAGATTTTAACACCGTTAAAAAAGCTCTTCAACGGAACATCTTCCAGGCCCCAGATAGGCCCCATATTGATAGTTGACTCATCTTTCGAACCGTAAACGGAGAAAACTCATATTTTACTTTAATATTAATATTTATTACTATTATATAGGTTATTAAATGATATACAACTAAAATAAAATAACTAACCATAAAATTCAAGTGGAGAAGAAATACCATGAAATCAAAACATATAAAACAGAAACTAACACAAATAATTTGAGTTATATTTATATTTTAAACTTATTCTTAAAAACTAAATTTATATATAGGGATATTTGGCATGTAGTCCTCCGTAGACAATGGATTTGGCAATTATGAAGAAAGAGTTATCAAACATAAAATTCTCAAAGTGCCTTCAACTGATAAATGGATGTCATAGTCAAAATCCCTTTTTTCTTGATGTTCAAAAGCGGGCTTGAAAAGCAAGAAGGAGGGGATCTTGGCTATGACATTAAGATGATCATTTATCGAATGAACCCTTATGTCTGTAATAGTCTATTATTAGTGTAGTCATCGTTGACCTCATTTGCTCACTACCCTGAAAAAAAAAACAATTACATAACTGATTAGGTGACATTTACTAATAGATGCGATTTATTACTATATTCAATTACATTAATGAATTATTTTTCACATAATCAAAACATAAATGTACCCGATACATAATCCTTAATGAAATATAAATGTACCCAGAGATGTAACAAAATTTACTCAGTCATATTTGCAATTGTGTTTTCAAGAACAAAACGATGGATTTTAATTTCCTTAACACATTCGTCGAAAATCAAACATAGGCTGGAAATACGAAAAACGAATCAATCTATTAAAACCCTGGGTTTTGGTGTGTGATTTTTTACTTGATCCAAAAAAACGAAACAATCCAGCACTAAATCGACTCTGATGCGAGATTTCTTCGCGATAATAAGCTTCTCAAACCCTAGTTTTCGGTGTGTGATCCAAAAATGAGATTTTCAATAACTAAATTGAATATGATGCGAAATTCCTTACTGAATCGCGAAAAAAACAGCACCAAACACATGTAGAAGAAGAATAAAATCCAATTTTGCTGTCAAACCCTAGTTCCTTGAATAGGAAACTTACAGCGATTTGCCTGTACCTGTCTGCTCCGAAGATTTCTTCCCGCAACATATTTACATCTCCTTCGATTTGATGCTGGGTTAATTTATCACTACTAGAGTTTTATTCCTTTTTTATTACTATTATTATTATTCTTTTCTTTTTTGGGGATTTCGCCATAAATTCATCCTTTCTTCGATTTCTCTCTCTGACTTCTTTGAGAGGGGGAATCACGTGATATTATCACTTTACATTTACATTTAACTAAATAATAAGTTGAAAAATCACCTGGACAGGTAGGGCCCTATTTGACTATATGACAATATCCCCTATTTTATATTGATAATAATATCGGTTCTTCTGTAGAATTAGATAGGGAATTTTTATTTTTATTTTTATAAATATATGATGGGATGAATATTATGTGTTATATAGTACTCCATAATGGGGGACAGTATACTATGGATCCAGGTGCACCTGTAATTTAATTTATCATCTTATATCACTGGTATATATCATCACATATAACAGATACATATCATCACATATAACTGGTACATATTATCACAAGTAATTGAAATTCTAAATCTAAAATTTAAAATCCTAACATATAACTGGTACATATCATCACAAGTAATTGAAATTCTAAATCTAAAATTTAAAATCCTAAAATTAAAAAAATAAACCTAAAACAATAAATTAAACCCTAAAAATAAAAATTAATCCCTAAAATAAAAAACTAAACCCTGAAATTGAATATTAAACTCTAAATTCTAAATTTCTATCGCATATCATCACATATAACTGACATATGTCATCACATATAACTAACACATACCATCATATATAACTGACACATATCATCACATATAACTGGCAGAATGATAGAAATAAAATAGAAAATTAAATTAAAAAAATAAAAAAACTAAACCTTAAAATGAAATATTAAAAATGAAAAACTAAACCCTAAAATGGAAAAGTAAACACTAAACTCTAAATCTTTGACACATATCATGACATATAACTATCATATATCATCATGTATAACTGTCAGATATTATCACATATAACCTCTGTTCTAAAAATCGCCCTAGGCGCCCGCCTAGGCGCTAGGCGCCACCAATCCGCCTACGATTTTCAAAAATCAGCCAAATAAATCGTCGGGCGCCCCAGGCGCCGCCTAGGCGCCCTCGGCGCCCAAGTGGCGCCTAGGGGCCAAACCAGTTTTTTTTTAAAAATTTTATGACCTGAATCGACGTCGATTTTGGGCCTATTTTTTAATTATTTTGATTTTGTAATATATGTTATGATATTTTTATTTGACTAATGAACTTATGGATCTATGTTGTTTTGAACTTTGAATCGAAKAARAYRTTTAAACTTGTGAATTGTAACTTGTGATTATTACTTTTAGTTTTAAATTGTCATAGACTTTATTGTGTAGCAGGTAATATGTTGAAATATTAAATGGTTGGATATAATGTTGTAAATCGGGGTATTTATTCACAAAATTTAGGCCCCGCCTAGGCGTCCTAGGCGCTAGGCGCTGGCCTGACGCCTAGCAACCGCCTAACGATTTTTAGAACACTGCATATAACTATCAGATATCATCACGTAAAACAGGGTGCACCTAGACCCAGGTCCACCTAATAAATTGCCCCATAATGGAGCCCTATCTGGTTCTATAGAAAAATTCATAATAACATAATAATATGTAAACAATTAAACCTAGAAGAAGATTTACCGTGTATTTAAATATCTATCTATCTATAATATATATATATATATATATATATATATATATATATATATATATATATATATATATATATATATATATATATATATATATATATTAATATTAGTTTAATACCCGTATATTACATGGGATTTATCAAAAAATAAATATAAAAAATATTTGCGATAATTACAAATTTTTATATAAAATGAGAAATTCAAATGATGTACTCAACTCTTGCCTTGTACATGTCTAATTTATTTATTAATTATTATAACTATTAAATATTTATTTTCATGCTTATTAATAATTTATTTACGTACTTATATAAATTAAAAATAAGTCACATTCTAAACCCGTGCCCAATCTCTACTTATTAATTATTATTACGTTATTTTTTATTTTAATGTTTAAATTAAATTCGTTAATAATATTACTTATATACTTTGAAAACATAAACGGATGTCATACTCTCAACTCGTGTCGCATTGTATCGATGTCTAATCAAGTATTTAATAATAACGGGGAAACCCCCATAAAATTGAATTTGAAAAAATGTAAAATATACAACACCCGCGTGTTACATGTGAATATGTGATATAAAATATTAAATTTATAAAACACTGATAACTCTATTGAAAAAATGTCGTGCATCTAACTTGTAGTATATGTAATATTATTATTTTTTTTCTGCGTAAGATACCGATTTGTTCATGCAAATATATAATATATATGTATCAATACGTTATATTTGAATTAAATAAAAAGATTTAGAATATATTTAATATTTATTTTTCTAGTCATAAAAATTTATTACTAGTATTAGTAATTATATTACGTTATCTTTTTTGTTTCACTTTGTTATTTTTTTTTTTGTTTGTTGTAACAATAGTTTTTCATATATATTTTTAATATTATTTTCAATTTATTATATTGGGATTAGATAAAAAAAAACTTTTAAGTTTATATTTTTATATTTATTTTCATTTTGTAATAACTTTATATAACTCATATTTTTCTTATATCAATATTCAGAATTATAATAAAATTATTTTTTCAACTTTTATTGTAAATAAAAATTAATGCAATATATATATATTTTTTCTAATTAATATAAATTTTTTATATTTTTATATTAGAAGAATAAAAGTAAGATATTGAATTGGACAAAATATGTTAAAGAAAGTATTATAGTAGGTAAGACGTAATAAAAGAAAAATATTGAATTAGGCAAAATATAATATTAGGAAAATGTTAAAGTAGGTAAATATATAAAAAAGAAAAATACTAAATTAGGTTAATATTAGTCTCGGATGACACCGAAGCACCAATTTTTTTTTTCCAAAACTAACGAAGCATGGGAAGCAGAGACATAGGATAGGCGGATTTTGCATTAATATATAGGGGAGATATATATTAAAGGAGGGGTCTAGATAGAAAAAAAAAAGATGAGTAGAATTTCACGTAAATGTCACATAGGATTTTTTTTTTTTAGTTATATAGGAATTTTATTAACATAATTATGATAGATACCATAATTAATATTAATAATGATTTGGTTTCTTTTTTTAATTAAAAAGCCACATAGGATTAGTTTCCTCTTTTAATTATGTAGAATCTTCTTAACATAATTAGGATAGATACTCTAATTAACATTAAAAATAATGAGGATTAATATTGAATATCTATACACACATATATATAATCAGTTATATGTTATTTTGATTTTTTATTTTGAGGGTTTTTTTTATGTTTTTTGTTATTTTTTTCCATTTCGTATCCAATAATATCAAATTTGTCACTTTTTCTCAAAAATAATTTGATCACTTTATTTAATTAAATTATACAAAAATGCACAATACAATATAATATGATATTATTTTTATTGGCTATCAACATGTTGTTTATAAGATATTATTACGATTCAACACTCTTTTATTTGAATTGATCTCATAAATAATGTATTTTATTATTATCTTAGAGACCGCGTAAACAATACTAGTGCAAACCCAACACTATGTGAAATGAACACTATGACATCAACTACAATAGATTTGGAAAAAGATCAACTAATTCAAAACAAAAAAAAGGGGAAGACCGCCTCTGAAATCAAATGTTGCTAAACACAATAATTTTGAAAGCATTCATGTCATACTTAATTTCAACTGAAGTTCAAATCGAATTTATTCTGTTAGGTATGCATTTATATTTTATATACTAATCGCTTCAATATCATTGTAATATTTATATTTTATAAATACTTATACTATCATTTGCTCATTGTGAGGAGGAAAAAATTATCTTCACATGATATTGTAGCAGACCTCCAATCCACGCTAGACAGTGAAAACAATAAAAAAAGACACCATGTAAGAGAGAAAAAAAAGTCACGTAGGATTATTATTCTTTTTTAAATTATATAGGAATTTACTTAATATAATTAGGATAAATATCCTAATTAATATTAAAAATAACAAGATCATATATTTATATATAATCATTTTTATGTTATTTTGGTTTTTATTGTGAGGTATTTGTAATTTTATTTTATGTTTTTTTCTTATTGTGAGTCCAATAATATCAAATTTGTCGTTTTTTCTCAAAAGTAGTTTGACCACTTTTTTAAATCAAAATTATATAAAAATGACAATAAGATTCAGTATTTATTTTATTGGCTATCAACATGTTATCTATCAAATATTATGACGATTCAATATTTTTTTTATTTGAATTTATATCATAAATAATGTATAATAATGATAATTTAGTTTTTTTTTTTAATTATGTAGGAGTTTTTTTAACATAATTAGGATGGATACCCTAATTAATATTAAAAAATTAATAAGATCATTTGAATACACACACACACACACACACACACACACATATATATATATATATATATGTGTGTGTGTGTGTGTGTGTGTGTGTGTGTGTGTGTGTGTGTGTGTGTGTGTGTTATTTTATTTTTTATTGTGAGTACAACAATATCAAATTTATTTATTTTTCACAAAAATAATTTTACCACTTTTTTAATTAAAATAAGCAATGCAATACAAAGTAGTATTTTGTTACTTTCTCAGTAATCATGCAAAACAATACATTTACGAAACCAGCATCGAGTAAAATATACAATGTGCCATCAACTATAATAGATTCGTAAAAAGATTAACTAATTATCTATTAGTTGTTGGTGATATTGATCCACAAAGTGGTAGCAAGAGAATTGCAGTAGAAAATAGATCTTGTAATTTGAAACGTATCAACAAGTTGCATCCTTCATCGTTTCTCTACACTATCCATTACTATTTTCATGTGGTGAAAACAACCACAGGGAAGACATATATTTTTCTAAACCTTGAAAACCTAAAGGTAAAGGGTAAATAATATATGAGTTAGATTGAGTTCTTTTCTCACCGATTGCATGAAAGAAATATGGAGGAGCCCACTATTCTATATAGTCGACGACTCACACAACAATTCATAATTGATGCATATATGATTATTGAATCTTCAATATTGTGGTACGCAAGAACTCATCAAAAAATTATGAAGTGAGATGTACAGTGAGATTGTTGATGTAGTGTTATGAGGTGAAACAGATGTCTCAAGTGTTGGTGTTCATGTTGTCTTGCCCGTGACATTTACTAGCAGTTCTCTAGAGGGTCGTTTTACATAGTTTTTATCTATTACTGAATTATGTAGATCATTTAAATGTTAAATAGTGTAACCAATTTAGATCTATCAAGTGTTTGTTCAAATATGTCAATAAATGTAACTATAGGTTCCTTATAACATTATGTCAAATGTGAGGATGCAGAGGATAAGTATATTGATGAGATCAACATGTATTATGATTATCATTACATTTTTTCATGCGAAGCGAAATGGAGAATATTAGTTTATGAAATTCGGTATAAAACTCCACCTATCATGTGCTTGATTTTTCATCTTCCAGAAGAGAATAATGTATTGTATAATGATAATGATCAGTTGAACGCAATGAAACGCAAGTAAAAAACACCATAGCATATTTTATGTTGGTTCGAGACAAATAAGAAAAATATGGGAACACGGAGTTTGCCTTATGTTGAGTTTTCTAAAAAAAATGGACACCTAGGAAACTAGATTTATTTTCATTAGTACGAATTTACTATATTCCGCCAAAATTGATAAAGTCATGGATGCAGTACATTTAACCAACGGTAGTGTATTTCTCATCTATAGATACAGAGGACGTTTTCTACAACTGTTAAATCTAATAGTGGATTTGTTCTTAATATAATATCTAACGACATAACTTCTCTTCTTTCGAAAGGAAGAACTAGGCATTCTAGATTTAGGGTTACTTTTAATATCCACCAAGATTTCGATCATTACTGGTACTCTACTTGCAAAATTATGGTGGATGCGCATCTCATTATTTGGGACGAAACTCCATTTTATGCATAGCCATTATTTTGAAACTCTAGACAAAACATTGGAAGACGTGATGAGAACGCAAAACAATTTTGATATGCAACTTCAATTTGGTAACAAAATAGTAATTCTTGGTGGAGATTTTCATCAAATTTTACCGGTTGTTCCAAAAGACACTAGACCAGACATAATTCACACAGTGATCAAATCTTTCTATTTATGAACTCATTACATAGTTTTAAAGTAAACCGAGAATGTGGTGTTGCAAAATCACAATTGAAATCCCAATGGTGTCAAGTTAAAGAAATTTGTCAACTCGATAAGTAGTATCGGAGATGTAATAGTTGGAGGACCAAATGATGGTATCAATCAAATTGAGATCTAGGTTATCTATTATTGAAAGATGATGATTATCATGTTCCGTCAATTGTGGCGAGCACATATCCACAATTTGAAAAAATTACTGATTGCTCCTCTTATTTGGAGGGTCGTGCTATTCTTTTCCTACCACTTGATGTTGTCGATATGATGTCATAAAATGATGGAGAATGTAAAGTATATCTTAGCTTTGATGATGCATTCAAACTCAATTCAAACATTGACATATTATAGAACGTCCACTCACCAAAGTTTCTAAATACCATTAAATATTATGAATTGCCGAACTATGAGCTAAAACTAAAAATTAGAATTTTACTCATGTTGTTAAGAAATATCGATCATTCCCTTTTATTGTGTAATGTTGGTTGTTAACTTGACGATCATATTGTATAGGCTAATATTTCTCAAGAAAGTAATGCAGGTGAATTGTTGTTAATCCCTATAATAACTGTCACACCATCCAACTCGAGGTTGCCTTTCAAGTTCCAACGATGAAAATTTTCTCTGATTGAGTCATATGCTATGATGATCAACAAAATTGAACGATAATGTCTCTCTCACATTGGACTTTTCCTAAAGAAACCAGTCTTCAATCATGATCAGTTATACGGTGCTATATCAAGGGTGACCAATCGTAAGGGTTTAAAAATATTGATCGACAATGATGAGAATAAACATACTAACATAACTACAAATGTTGTGTATAAGAAATTTTTTCATAATTTATAAAGTACATTTAGTCTAATAACAATCCTTTTATGAATCAGGTTATATCATTTTGAATACTATTCGATCTTTAAATAATATTTATTTGATTTATATATAGGGAGCGGTTATGGTAAAACCATCTCTAGTGTGAGAACCAGTGATGGTTCTTACCGAAATACACACACACAAATATGTATATAATTTAGTATTCGTATATACAATTACTTATTTAAATATTTTAATACATTTAAAATAATTATTTTTATTTTAAATAATATAAAATAAAAATTTATCGTGCAACGCACGGGTACAATACTAGTTAACTTAAATTACATGAAATTTATCAAAATATAAACATAAAATATTTGTGAAAATTAGAAAATTTAAAATATAAAATAAAATTTTCAATTGATATATTTTAAAATTTGTATCTTGTACATAGCTAATATATTTATTAATTATAATAATTATTAAATAATTTTATATTTTAATATTTATATTGAATTTGTTAATAATTTTTATCTTCATAATTAGAAAATCTAAAAAATATGTCACATTTTCAACCCGTGTCTAATTTTATTAATTAATTATTATTAATATTTATATTAAATTAATGAATAATTATTAGTTACATACTTTGAAAAATTCAATAGTTCTTACTATCAACCTTTTGTCACATTTTCTGGTTTCTAATTAATATTTATTAGTAATTATTATATAATTTTTCATTTATATTTTTAATTAATATTATTATTAATATTTAGTTATATACTTTGATTATTTCAAATACTAACTCGTAATTTACTTATATACAATATTTGAAATTTCAAAATTAAAATTATTTTAACTTTTAGTATAAATACAATTTATTTTCATAACTAATTATTTTTATAATTAAAATTATTTTATATATAATTTATTTTTTAATTAAAATAATTAATTGAGATTTTTAACTAATATGTGTTGCACGAGATTTACCAAAAGATTAATATAAAAAATATTTGTGATAATTATAGAATTTTAAAATCTTAAAATAAAAAATTTAAAATATATTGTGCTTCTGAACTCGTGTTTTGTACTGATGTCCAATCACTATTTATTAACTATTGCTTGTTATCATAAAGTAATTTTATATATTAATATTAGATCAAATTCATTAATAAATTTATTTATATACTTATGAAAATTCAAATATTGTCACATTCTCAACCAGTGCCTAACTCTATTAATTAATTAATATTATTAAATACTTTTATATTTAAATATTTAGGTTAAATTTGTTAATAATTTTAGTCACATACTTTAAAAAGTTCAAATGATGTATATTCTCATCTCGTGACATATTATACCGGTGTCCAATTAATTTTTATTAATTATTATTATATAATTTTGTATTTTTATGTTTGGATTGAGTTTCTTAATAAGTAGGTCTCCTAATATGACACCGATCTCATAGTATGGATCACATTTTACCATTTAACTAGTACTTTATACTCGTGCTATGCACGGATCTCATGGTGCATAAATATGTAAATTGAGTATTAGTGTTATTATTGATTTTAACCAATTAAGTCACTAAGTATGTATTATTTGATATTTTTTACGTAATATTTGTTATTATATCTGTGGAGTTGTCGTTCTCAATGACTTTCGATTGGTGACTCACAAAATAGCATATCTATTTGGAGTTTTGCACAAAATATTATAAATCATAATAACTTGGATGTCTCAGTTATTTTGACTATTAGTATTTTCAATTTTAATTGTGTATGCTATTATAAATTAAAATATGTTAAATATAAAGTAAAATTCACTACCAAAAAAATCGTGGATTACTAAGGTCATTACCGATGATAAATATGCCATCGGTACTACCAAGAGATTTAAACATTTAGTAACGACACCCTTGGTAAAACCTTTGGCAAATCGGTGTCAACGTTTACCGCCACTATTACCAAGACAATGTCAAAAAAAATTCGAGGTAATATATATCGAGTGAAAATACTCTTCGATAATATTGAGGGGAATATAAAGCCCTCGAAAGTACCTAGAGGAATCAAATGCACTCGATAATACCGAGGGCATCTGAATCCCTCGACAAATAAAGAAAAATAAAAAAAAGAAAAATATATATATTACTAAGGGTAAAAAAATGTCATCGGCAGTACCAAGGGGAATTCCATCTCCTCGGTAACTTTGAAAATCAAAATAAATAAGATAAGTTAAAATAAACCCTATAATATCATATTATTCATTTAAAATGTAATTCACGTGATTTTAATATATAATTATCATCGAACATATATTTGTTGGCATTTATAGTGTAATATTAATATTATGATACGATCGATTGAGTTATTCAATTGCATATGTAATTAATTAAGTCTCGTTTTCTCAAAGATACCACGTGGTTGCTTTCCTTGTTTTAGAATCACAAAAAATACTGAATAATCGGTAATGATATTTTTTTCTATATATTTTTATTTTTTTTCTTATTTTCAAAATACCGAGGGGAGAGGATTCCCTCGGTGAAGTGCCGAAGGAAAAGAATTCCCCTCGGTGATACTGAGGGGAACTCAGTGCCATCGGTACTTTTCCGAGGGGAATCCTCTCCCCTCGATATTTTAAAAATTAAAAGAATTTGTAATAACGTTAAAATAAACTATATAATATCATTTTACAAATTTAAATATGATTTACTTGATTTTAATATATAAATATCATCTAACATATTTTTATTGACATGTATCGTGTAATATTAATAGTATGTATGATAAAATCAATATGTTATACTATATAGATCGGTTGAGTTATTCAATTGCATGTGTAATTAATGAAGTTTTGTTTTTTTAAAGATACCACCTGGTTGATTTGTTATTTTAGAATCACAAAAAATACTAACTGATCGGTAATTACATATTTTTCAAAAAAAAAAAAAATCAAAATATCATTATTAAGAATCATATTAAATAGAAAAATAATTTTCAATCAACTATTTAGAATCATTCACCCTCTCATACATCATATTTAATGGCTTAATAATCTTGAATTATAAATAGAAGTCATTTTCTAGCATTAGCTTATATTTTCAAAAATTAAACTTATAAAACCGAGTAATATTCATATATGGAATATGAAATATTAGAATTAAAACACTAAAAAAAATAATCTCAAGCATGTAAAAATAATACCAATCAATAGTCAACAAAAATCAAAATGAATTGTTATTAAATTCATTCAAACTATTCTCTTATTAAAGTAGTAGGGAGAAAAAAAAAACTAAAATACATTTTATGTCAAAGCTAATAAAAAATTATTTAAAGCCATAACAATTATTGTCAAAGATAATCACATATAATTACTTCATCTTACTGGTAAAGTTATTTTGTGGTTTTAACTGAAAGATTACCTTTTTGCTAAATACTGTTCAAAACCCATGATAATTATTCTCAAAGATAATCAAATAAAATTACCTCCCAATAATGGTAAAGTTTTTTGTTAAAATGATTTTAACTAAAAATTCCCCTTTTCGAGATCGTTGAGGTAAGGTCAAGTGGGTGATCCGCTAACATTACTAACTGTAAGGGGACAATATCCGCATCGCCAAGGCGTATCAAATGAACAATTAATAAATTATGTGGAAGAATGAACAACATGATCAACTTTTTGCAAAAAATAAAATCATTTTTCTTTATTATTTTCCATCATATATTGTAATTGTCAACAAATATTGATTAAATGACCAATGTATTTGCTTATCTATTTTAGTGGGATAATTATATATTTGAAATTGAACAAATTTCACCATTTAGAAATTGAAAATGATCAATCTAATTGAATTTACCATATTTAAATAATTAATTATTTATGAAAGTTGTTTTGTAATATTTGATTTTGAATAAATAATATTTGATGGAGGGTATAATTCGTAGTTTACTATTTTGAAGTTATGGATGGATATATTTTGTTCAAGGAAAACTTTAATTATTATTATTTATTTAAAAATTGATTAAACACACATAAACTTAACTAAATAATTATTTATGAAGGCTAAATTGTGTATTAGGTCACTTAATGAAAAGTAAATAATTATTTATATTATTAGTTATTATATATTTTAGTTATTATGAAATATTGGAATATTAGAGCATTCTAAATTAAAGATTATACAAGTTTTTCATCCATACTGATTTTCTATTTTGAAGATATCTAATTATATTGTTATATTCACTATATGATTTAAAAATTAATTTTAGGACCTAATTTAAATCAATTACAAACTAATATGAATCAATTAGGATAATGCTAAAGGCGTTAGATCATGCATAAATATAAATTAGAACATAATTCTATAGTAATTTCTTAGTAATGTAGATATATAAATACCTTCGAAGGGATTTTATTGTATATAAAAAACGGTAACCATGCATTCAATAACGGTAAGAATATTGAAAATAATCTTTTTTTATATTGCTCACTTATTATTTAGTTATAGATATCTGTAAAAAAAATAATTATAATTACAATTTTTTATAATTTGATTTAAAAAAATAAATTTACTTATTATATTTGAATATAAATATATTAAAAATTATTTATATGCAAGTCATATATGCATTATTTTTCAATATAAACTAACATGATAGATAATAATTATAAGTTTTAATTTTAATTTACCATGTCAACTTTCTAATTAATCAAATATGTATAGGGCTGTAAACGAGTCGAGCCGAATCGAGTTTAGAAAATTTAAGCTTGCTCGTTTATTATCGATCTCGAGTTCGAGCTTTTTTTAACGAACATGTTGATGGCTCGCGAGCTTTTTCGAATTTAATCGAGTCTAAACGAGCTCAAAAAATATTAATTATTAATTAAATTATTCTTTACTTTATTACAATAATAAAATAAAATATTTTTTAAAGTATATAATACACCTACTAATATACGTAAACAAATAAGTTTATATATATTTCTATATTTTTCATACGAACAAGTATAAAAACTATAATTAAAACCAAATTATTAGTTAATTTATACGAGTTTAATAACGAACTCACTCTAGAACTAACTAACGAACCCGCTCACGAGCTAACGAGCCGAATACCATGAATCTAGAGTTTGCTCGTTTATTAAACGAGACTTTTTAAATGAGCTCGAGCGAGCTTTTATTGAGTCGGGTAGCGAATAACTCACGAACTGTTTGACTCATTTACACCCCTAAATATGTATGCATTTGGTAATGATTGTTTTAATGGTATTTTTGAGTTGAATATTACGTATAAAGAATTATATGTGTAAATTCATATACTATATATAAGTCATATCTAAGATTTAAATATGATCCAAAAATATGTACATCTAAGATTTAATAAGTATCTAGTTAATAACTTAAATATGAAAATTTAAATAAATGACTTTTCTATTCTCCAATTAATTAAAACTTACTACTATTTTTAGCAAGTCATTTTGGAGGGAAGTTTTGGAAAAAATTTTTAGAAATATGCTAGCCTTTTTATATATATATATATAGATTAATTTAACCCATGTCCAACCTAATCCATTCAATTCCATCGACCCACCCCAATCAATTACTAATAATCAAAAAAATAGAGACACAAGACATGGCAGACTTCGCATCTCCCTTCCCCCCTCATACACACACTAACACAATGCAATCCCCGCTCTCGACCACCATTCCTACCTCTCTTTTTTTAAATATAATTATATAATTATACAGTAGAAGATTGCAGATTTATATAATCTCTCAGATCCAATTTAGTGGCCACTTTAATCCTCCAAAACAAAAAATTTCAACAATGTGCAAATTTTCAATTAAAGTTTCAGATCCATTGCAACAAAATTCTAATTGCTTCATATGTAGTGTCGACGAAATGGAACACGATCAATTCGCGGTGAATATTAGCGACGATGTGGTGTTACCTTCGAGGGATGTCTGCTTCGAGCTGCCGCTCGGGTGGCCGAGCCAACGACGAAAGACATGGTGGTGGTTGAGTGCTGGACTGGTGATTTTTCTTTAATTTTGTAAAGGGAGTCTGGTTTGAAGTTTTTAATTCTGACTGATAACCAAAAAGATTGGTTACCAAGAATATGGGGTACTAACCTCAAATTTGAGATCAGCGACCTAAAACAGCCTCCAATTATGTCACAGCGGACTGATAAGCCTCCAAAAAGCCTATTGGCGACGTAGTCGGTCCTGCAAAACAACACCCTCAACCAAGGCGGTGGACGGCCCTGGCGAAGGTCCTCCGATACTTAAGTCTGATAGTGCGAGAGATATTTTTGAGAGCTCAAACCACGATAAAACAACTTCCCAAAATAAAGAGAGGTATGCATACCTTTTTATAGAGACGAGAGAAGTGTCCCCCAAGCCAGGGTTTCCTTCTCCCACCATAATTCCATAATACCATGACCGACTTAGAATTAGAATTTCTCCTGTATGCTAAGTTCCCATAAATAATAAATCTCTCACTTAAATTATCAGAATAGACCTGGCCCTATGATTCTTTCCATACAGTCCGTCGGGACCCACAAGACCATCCATATGAGCCCATTCGGGCCTAATATTTATAGAACCCATGACCGAGCTAACACAGCGCCCAACATAACACAATAATAAGAGGTCGCGACCCTATATAAGAACTCATCCTCATACTCCAGGTCGCTACTCTAAAAACTAGCTCGCCCACCTCTCAGAAGAAATGCTCATTCCAAGAAATGAGGTCGCTTACCATAAATACCCACCACTACTACAAAAATGCAAATAGACATCGGTTTATAAGTGATATATATTGATTAAAAGACTGATGTTAAAAGTTGGGACTTTTAACAACGGTTAAAAACCGATGTCTTCTCTACAATGAACATCGGTTAAAAAATGATGTATATTAGTACAATAACCGTTTCTAAAACCCGTGTTGTTAACATGGGGTTGAGAGCGGTTTAAAACCAATGTCTTTATTGTAATAGACACCGATTTTGCACATCGGTGATATAA
Source organism: Phtheirospermum japonicum (assembly GCA_014905375.1). Taxonomy (NCBI): domain Eukaryota; kingdom Viridiplantae; phylum Streptophyta; class Magnoliopsida; order Lamiales; family Orobanchaceae; genus Phtheirospermum; species Phtheirospermum japonicum. The sequence continues at coordinate 1,729,155 of BMAC01000001.1, read as the reverse complement.
CCGTTATCGTTTTCATTAATGAGAGCGGTCCAAAACTGGTGTTTTTTATAACGAATTTTACAAATTTTTGACATCAATGTTGAAATGATATCTTAGAAACCATCGTAAGTATAGTTGAAAATTGCTATCCAATAAAATTATGTTATATTGTTGTCTTAGCATGAAAAATAACCGAAGAGGATATGTAATATAAATAGTTAACAACATTAGCATTAACAATTACATTCACAATGCAAATATCAAAAGTCGCAACATAAATAAGCAAGTGTGATTACAAGTACTATAAATCAGTACAAGTCTTGCATTCTCTAAGCAACTAAGTTCTCAACCTCAATTTCAATTCCACCAACCAACAAAAGACAATATTCAAGTGATACCACAGATATCCAATTCTGCCATCCTACAAGAAAGTCCTTAACACACCGAACAAAGAACAAAGGAACTCCCTCTACCAAAATTGCAAGTGTTATATATCAGTGTATAATATCAAAAGATCTTAAGGGAAAAAGGCTACTTAATATTTGCCCTCTTAAGAAAACTATCAATCTTCTTTTGTATCAGTAAATATATAGAAATAAAACAAACAATCTTATTTAAAGTCAAGGGCATAAATAAAAGGTAAATTTATAGAGTTTAATTTAATTTGTGAAACTACTTTTGTCTCCCCTTCCACAATACTATTATAAAAAGCAGTGCCAAGATCTTCCTCATTTGTTCTAAAGTAATAACATTTGTATCTTCCACTATGGTTCAGTTAATTACTTAATTTAGACTCTAAGAAATAAGACTAGCTAATGGAGGAACTATAGATAATTTTATATATGTCTCGAATTACAGAAATAGCTTACATATTTGTAGCCTAAGAAACTAACCAAAAAACTAATTACTTAGCACTGTTATTTAACTATTGAAAATAAACTGCTTATACCCATGGGTATATCATGTGTCCAGAAGTCAAGTAGTCAAGTGGCTTAATTACTTTGTAAATCACTCTCTTTAATTCCTTTGTCTTCCTAGTTAGTCATTGTGTTACTGTTTCATTTTGTCCATACGTCAAGTGGCTAAAACTTATTTTGTAGACCATATAATCTAATTTCATTTATGAAATACCAAAAAAAAAAAAAGAAAAAAAAGAAAGCAAGCACCCGAAAGAACACAATCACCCATGCTTGCTAACAGTGAAATAAAAAATATATATAATAAATAAAGATTCAATAATAGGGTTCTTAGGAATTAAAAGAAAAATACGAGCATTCATCATACTGACTTGCAATATCATTGGCAAATCTAGGATAACTCTTATGAGCCGTAAGTTGAACTTTAAATGCGAAAAAATTGGAAGTATCTATATCAACATAAGGGCAAGACTAATCCAAATTTTCAATAAAATTGGTAGTAAAAGTTGAGAAGAAAACCTAATAATCAATATCATATGTTCACATCACTTTGAAATACTAAAATAGAATTCATACCTCCACATTATTTTGATTTTGCTTATTTGTATGTAATCCTATAATATCGATCCATAAGCTCCCCTACAGTTATTTATGATGGAAACCTATCAATCTAAAGTTAATAACATGAGTCACTGGACACTTGAATTGGGTTTAAGAATTGGGATTAGCGTGGAGTAAGTGTTGTGACTTATCATCATATATTAAAGCCTATAGATGAATTATTGGTTGAGAAAAGCACTGACATGCTAATAAAATTGGAGGTTAAACCATTAACAGTTGAAGTGCAATAAACTAAAAACTAAACTGAACCAAAGAAGATACACAAAATAACAGTTATTAACCATCCTGAGAAAAACACCTATTTAATTTTCAATTACTATACAAACAAAGTACGAAAATCTTGTAATTACTAATTTCAAACAAATAGAATATAGTGAAAAAAAAGTTTGTAACCATTAATGTCAAACAAGGCAAAAAATATTAGGGCGCGGATATACGCACCCCGAAAATTTATGAGTTCACCACGGTTGATAAGAACACCCCAAACTATTTTAAAATGTATTTCTTTTTACTAAGTTAACCCCAATAACACCCCATTTTAACCCCCATATATTATAATAAATAATATAATAAACTAAATAAAATAAAATAGAATAATAATAAGAAACAGAGAAGAAAAAGAAAAGAAAAGCGGGATAAAGAGAGAAAAAGCGAGAGAAAGAGAGAAGCCATCGGGCAGAGAAGAAACAGGGGAGAAAAGAGAGGAAAAATTCTTTGTTCGGAAATCAGCGAGAAGGAATGGAACGGGGTGAACCATCAAACGTGAGAGGTAAGTTTATCATTTGGTTTGATTGAGTTATTTAGGTTAGGGTTTAAATTTTTTTGGAAGAACTTGATGTGTTCAATTCTGGTTCTTAGAACCATAGCCGTGTGTTCGGCCAAATATTTCGAACATATATTCAATGTTCATGGCTGTCGATCGAACATTTTCTCCCAGGAAAGTTGAAAACGAAGATGTTCGAAGAAAATTTTCAAACACACAGATTATGTTCGAAAATATATTTCGAACACTATGTCTTTGTTCGAAGATTTCATTCGAACAAAACCAATTTGTTCGAAGTAAATTTTCAAACAGAATGCTAATGTTCAGTTATGCTTTTTGAACATATTCTGTGTGTTCGAAAATTTACTTCGAACATCTTCATTTTCAACTAATTGAATGATTATAAACATGTGTTATTATAGTTGTAAATTTTGGAAATTTATTAATTGTGTTAGTGTTTGTCTTTTGGATTTGAGATGTTACTTGTATGTGGTTACAAACTTACTTTGTGTAGGCCGTACGTATTTCATTATTCAAGTTTTTAGTTAGTTTGATGAAATTATGTTCTTGATATTTGATTTGAATGAATTGTTTGGTGTTGTTTGTTTATTGTTCGGTTGGGCTATGATCCAAAATCGGTTGCAAATACATGCCTCGTTTTTAAATTGTGTTTTTTTTTGTCCAACCAGCTATTGATGATGGAGATGCGGAAGGATACAGAATAAGACCAACGGCGCCGATCCGAACGCAACAAGGTCGGGGCTCATCAAATCGGGGGCAAAGAAATATTGATTTTGGAAATATGGAAGAGACACTTACATCGAATGAAGAGGTTGGAGAGGGTGGACGAGCTCGGCGTGCAACTGTTGCTGCCGAGGATGAGATACTCAAGGCTCCTCATCCTGGAGGTCCTGAGATTATTAATTTGCTGGCTAGTTTTCCGACGCATGTTGCCTCAAAAATATGGTTTGGCGTCGAACGAGATATTTTGAGACTTCAGTGTCATTCATTGAAATTGTCTCAGTGGGAAGTTCCGAAACGCGAGACTGTACAGTTCAGACGATTAATTAGGCGCTCGAAACTTCTTGATTTAAGAGGTATGTCATATCCCGTTCCAAATAGAACTTTGATAAGTGCGTTTGTTGGCATCCGGAAACAAATACATTTCACATGCCGTTTGGGGAGATGACCATCACGTTGGATGATGTTTATTGATTGACTGGATTATCGGTTTCTGGAAATCCTGTGGAGCTTATAGGAGATCAAGTGGAGGAGAGAGGCGATGCTTTGGTGTCGCGGTTGTTAGGAGTTGAACAATTTGAGGCCTACGAGGAGATTGCTCATACCAGGGGTAGCTATGTGAGACTTGAGTGGCTAAAGGAGAAGTTTTGTGAGGCTATTAAGTCTGAGGATCCGGAGAATCTGGAATATGCAACGCGAGCGTATGTTCTGTACACTTTTGGGTGCACGTTGTTTGTGGATAAGACTGGAAATAAAGTAATGACCACCTAAATGAGATTGTTGGAAAATTTTGATCAGATGAGTTTGATCGCGTGGGGCACCGGTGCTTTGGCTTTTTTGTATAGGCAGTTAGGACACGCATCAAGATGCGAGGTCAAATCTGTTTGTGGCTACTTCACATTACTTGAGGTATGAACTTTTTTACTATCTTTCAATAAATTCGCTATTAGGTGTGGATACATGAAATTAACTAGTACTTACTATGATGAGATGTAGCAGGCGTAGATATATGCATACTTTCCTTGCATGCGACCCCCACACAACACACAGTACGAGAGCTGGCAACCTTTGGCATTTAGGTGGTCACCATCATCACGATCAGCAGGACGGCTAGAAGAGATTGTGGCACATAGAGAGACACTCGACTCGCTGACAGTATCAGATGTAAGTCTCAATGATTTTCTCATATTTAGTTTTATTGATTTCATACTCATATTAGTTGTTTATAAAATAATTGAGGGATTTACAATATGTAGGTTGATTGGTCCCCATTCGACAACATTCGTGATAAGTATACATTTTGCGATGTCGCTTTTTTCCAAGGATGCATTAGATGTTTCTCCATTATTGAGCCCTACCATCCGAATCGTATTTTGAGATTGTTTGGTCATGTTCATAGAATTCCAGATGCCCCTCTTGGTCCAAGGGTTGCAATACGACCTAAAAACAGTACTCGCTACAAGGTAGAGTGGGCATCTTCGCTTGCAAGCTATTTTATGCAATGTGATTCTCATTTGCTGGCTGGCCCTCGACGTGGGCGTCTAGTGAGCTTTCCGGGGGAGACTTCGCCAAATTACATGGCATGGTACATCAAGCATTCTCACCCGATCGTGCAAAATCCATAACGACGTTCGACTAATCTTAGTCGCTCTTCGACGGCCAGTGCAGCTGAGCAGATAAGACTTGCACGAGATCTGCTTCGAGGAGTGGTGCAACGATGAAGGCGTCGGGAAGAAGATCTCGCTGAGGACTATCTCAGAGTGGAGGATGCATACAAAGCCTTAGGAGGGGGGGGGATAGTGATAGTGATGATGCCTGAGCCGTCCAGTGGTAGACGTAGTTTGACTAGAATGATGTTCTAAGAGTTGTCGGGATTTTTTTATGTTGAATTGTTATTTGTGTTCAGTACTTTTGGATGTTTGGTAGTTCGTACTTGTGTTTAATTTGTTAATTAGTTTAACAATGTTTCTTGTTTGTGCTGAATTATTTCTTATTTTGGTGAATCAAGTTCAGTATATTGTTTAATTGTTTTTTTTTATATTCGAACGTGTTTAGTTGTTATGGTGTTGTTGTTGAATTATTTAGGAAATAGATAAAACAGAGAGGTGTTCGAATTATGCATCCGAACACACTGCACCTGTTCGAAATTTACAGCCGATCGAACAAGTGCAGTACGTTCGAGAATAGTGTCCGAACACCGCTCTGTTTTTGGTTTCTCAAAAACAGTGAGAAAACAGAGAGGTGTTCGAGGAAAATATTCAAACACACTGCATGTGTTCGAATTTGACTGCCGAACAAATTCCGTATGTTCGAGTACAAATTTCGAACACCTCTGTGTTTTTGTGTTGACAAAACAGAGAGGTGTTCGAATTAAATATTCGAACATAGTAGATGTGTTCGAAATTTACAGACGAACATTTGCAGTACGTTCGGGAATTTGTTCCGAACACCTCTCTGTTTTTGTTTTTTATATTCTAATGTATGTTGTATGACATCTGTTTCGAATACCCTTCTGTCAGGTTTGGCATTATGAAATGTTTTGAATATCGTAAAATACATTCAACATACTATTACTCATAAAACAGAAAACACAAATTACATAGTGCCACGTTTAATAAAAAATAAACCAAACGATCATAATAAGTTTAATTCCCTGCCACGAGGTCATTGTATAACTTAAGTTATTGCATGCACAACACTTCCCATCCCTTTGCGCAATCCTCACGTCGTTCATACCACTTAAAAAGTACGATAGGCAGTGGATGTCCCGAACGTAAGTTCACCTATTAACAAAAAAAAATTGATTACTATGCTATAAGTATAATCACGTATATATTAAAAAATAAGCAACCTACCGCAATAAAGTGCATTTCACCAGCGACTAATGCGATGCATATCGATTTAGGGTTAATGGAAACTGGAACCGATGATGTATAAGGCAAATATGTGCAGCAAGCGCTTAGGGATAATACCACCAATATGACATTACGCAGATGCAATAAGGTGAGCCATCTCTGGTAGTAACAACCAATGTTTCATGGGTGCAGGTGTATCATAGTAGTTCAGTGCGCATAACACATCATCAACAGCTCCGCGTGCGATGAATACATTAGTGTATATATCACGATGTTTTTGAAATTCATCACTAAGGTCTCGCCGCACTTTGCCCCACGAATCCTCGCCAAAACCCATTAAATGAGCTACTGCACGGAAGCCGCAATGACCATCCCCTAGTACATTCTTTGTTTCAAGGACTTAATCACGAAATAGTGTAGGAAGTTCATCCGTAAAACATCCATGTGCAGCCGATCTCGTTTTTTTCGGGATAACTGGTTGCTTTTGTTTTGGAGCAGAAACGAACATCGGTTTCATATGAATGGGACCACTCAAGTCGATACTTTGTTCCATTGGAGAACAGCTATCATGAAATGACTCAACGTACTCAAATTTGCTCGGATCACGCTTTGTTGAGCTCACATTCTTTACGCGTTTGCCCTTTGACCTTCCACGAGGTCATACAGGGACCTCAGGCGGAATCAAAGACATTGTGTCAGGTTTCAAAATTTCTCTCAACCTTTTCAACATTAGTAGCTGCTCAGACTGATTAACCAATTTAAACTTGTTCAAGTAGTCCGCAATGCTGTCTTTCACCCGATTTTGAATATCCTTTCCAACACTCGGCATCATCCCATTGAGTTGGTTCCATGTCTAATTTTTTCCAAAACTTATCCACACTATCTAGTGGTATTGGCATCCCCAACCGCTTGAATTCACTAATCTCGTGTGCACAAGGCAAACCACACGTCTTTCTTAGCAAACAACCACAAAGCAATGAGTCGATGCCAATGTCATTTATAACCTTCATTTCATTTAAGATTTTATCCAACGCCTCAATAGAAATCTCACCACGTAGCATCTTGAAAATAGTTGGTTGATAACGATGTTGGACTACATGAATACTCTTCTCAAACGAAGTCTTAATTGCAGTGTGTGAAATCTCAAGAAGAGAATGTATTTTCGTCCAACATGTCTCAAAGGTTCCCATACTCGATCCCAAATGTCTTTTCAACTTGGCATGCGCACTTTCGGCCCTAAAAAAGACATTAGAATAAGCTTTCATGATAAAAATAAAAATAAATAAATAGTCGCAAAAATTTAAAAAGTAAAAATAAAAAAAAATTATGTACCTATTCGTTGTCGTATTATTGAAATGCATAATATTATTTGTCCATGCAGAGATAAAGCGATCTTTGTAGGGATTGACCCACTGATTAATACAATATTGTACGGCTAATGGATGATCGGAATAATCAGCCTCAAATCTCTTGAGTTGTTCATTGAAATCCAATTCGTTATCGGCAAGCATCACTTTATTCCATGAACTATTGAAAGATTCAAACTCTTCTTTTGTGCGGAACATCTTCTTACAATTTGCCAGCACATTTTTATCAATGTGCCAACGACATAAAACTTGTCTCGCCTTTGGAAAAGTAGCCGACACCGCATTAATTAATGCGTTTTCCTTATCAGTGACAATAACTGTGGGCAAACACGCGGGATTCATCAGTGATTTTAGGATTGAGCATGCCCACATATAATTTTCCTCGCGCTCACGCTCCATGTAAGCGCAAGCAACCAAAAACGTCATATCCGTCGATGTCACTCCAACTATCTCCAATAAAGGCATTTTATAACGATTCATCTTGTATGTGCAGTCCATCAACAAGACTGTCGTAAATACACGAAGTAAATCAACCGAAGTTGGATGAGCGAAAAAAATATCTTTAACTTGGTCAGTCGTACTACAACGATTCACGTGGAAAAAATAATGATTCTCCTCCAATTTGGACATGAGAAATTGCAGTTGTGATCTGCCTGAATGCTCCACGGCTCTTTGCTTTGCTTGAGCATTGTAAATAGTTCTCATTGTTGACACATTTCTAGGATGCCTAACTTTCAACCCGTGCAATATATCTTTTGGTCGGCTGTTGCTTCTTGTCATATCAACAACAAATGCATTTTCAGTAGGAGTTAAGCGACCGGCATAGGAATGACCTTCAAAGTGTTTAGCAAGAGGATGATTATGCATGCCACATGTTATTTGTAATGACCACTTCTCCTCACCGCCAACAAACATTTGAGAGTCGTTTAAAAGGAATGGACATCCGCACTTCTTTGTCCCAGTTTGCCTCTTATTTGATTTTTTTCCTTCCGTCTCCATCTCCAACTCGTCAGGTAGTGAAGTGTGTCCAACTATGCCACCATATTTTCTACCTCGCTCGCATGCTAAAATAATTCGAGCTCGCCTCCCACTCTCTCCACTGTCTGATCTTTTAACAACTATCACCATACGATTTTCAATTCCTATTGAACGAACCCAATTTACTAATTCTTCTCTAGATTCAAAATAACTCTTTGTGTTGAATAAATAAGAGTAGTCTGCAATCACATCGCTCCTGATTGAACTAGCATTACTATTTTCGCTTGCCACTTCCTTAGATTCCTGGAAAAAAAAGGTTCAATAATAATTATATAATTAACACATTATGGTCCAAAGAAAGTATCGAGCTACAGAGACATGTTCGAATAATATATTCGAACATATTGCAGATGTTCGAAGTTTATTACCGAACAACATACACGTGTTCGGAAATTATTTTCGAACATGTATACAATGTTCGAATATCTTATTCGAACATGTTCAATACGTTCGGCCGTAATTTTCAAACATAGATCAGTTGTTCTTGAAAACCAGATCGAACAGAGTCGCGATTTTTAGCCAAAAAAAATAATATACAAAAAAAAAAGATGTTAACAATACTCACATTAGTCATCTTGTTCGTATCAATATTCTCCATTCTTACAGGTTGTAACGTGGAATTTCTGCCAAGTATTGAGAAAGGTTTTGGTAAAGCAGAAGTAAGTAGGTTTTATGATACGTAGGTTTTTCTCATACACGTAGGTTTCTCATACACGTAGGTTTTATCATATATATTAATATATATATAAAATAATATATATATAAATTTTATTTTTTCTATTTTAATTAATATTGTAAGTAAGGTTATTCTTGTGTTTTTAAGTAGGTTAATTTTGTTTAAAATCACTTGGGGTGAACTCATAAATTATTGGGGTGAGTATATCCGCGCCCAAAACATTATCCCAAAATCTAGAGATCCAAACGAACTTCAACAAAAACACTAAATACAACTATGCAGTAAAGATCCTCAAAACAAGCAACAAGCATATTACAAAAAAAAAAAAAAATTCAGACAAAATTTTAAATACTAGTTTGAAAAACTCACCTTTCCATAAGTAGTGCCATCAAGTTCAACCATCCAGCCCACCTCAACTCATAGAACTTTTAAAACGTCCTTATTATCAAATGAGAATGACGAGGACGAACGACCATGGGTAGATCTGCAAGGATGAGAATTCGCGGAGATGATGAGCAAAGTGGGCGAGTTAGAGAGAAGGGAGGAATTAATAAATCTGATATTATCGACGGGTTCGAAAGAGAGAAATAACCAAAATTAAATATGGACGGTCGGGCCTTACCTTCTGGTGTGGTGGAAACAGGGATAGGTTGGGAGAGATTTTATTTAGTAAGGGCAGTGGCAATAGGTTTGAAAACAGGGGGTGGGTGACGGTGATGCATACTTCAGTGATTGAGAGATTGAACTAGGGTATCAGGACAATCGAATACTTCATCATCGTCGTTGTTGCATAAATTGGCACGCTAGAAAAAATCACACACTAGAGCATTTCCTTTTCGCATCAGATTAGACCAGGCACAAAGAAACGAAAGGAGGGCAAACATATATTGACAATTAATAATAAAAGAAGGCATTGTTTATAATATATTTTTCCAAACTGATGACTAAAAAACTGAAATTGAATCATAAAATTTTTGATACATGCTCTAGAAAAATGTTTGTCTATTCATGAAATATTATACAAATAGATACCAGGTTCAGGAAACTGGTGTAAATTTTGATGTGTATCTATGGTGCTTTTTTACAATAGACACCAGTTTTAAGAAATCGGTGTCATTTTGACAAAAACTACACTAATTAGACACCAGTTTCTTTAAAAAACGATGTTAAAGGATAAAAGACACCAGAAATGAAAAAAAAACTGATGTCTTTTTAGTGATGTCTATTGCCATTATTCTTGTAGTGCACATATATTACGTATGGATTTTTAGTGTCGTATGACTGACGAATTTTTTCTCATTTTCTATATCTTGTTATGAGATTTGACGAAGATGCTATGAGTGATGTGATTATTTTGAAAGATGTCGGATGCATTTGACAACGATGACAGAAGTCCCTTTCTTTCTCATCTCTCTTTCTAGCTTTGTTGTTGTCCGGGATGTCTTTTGTGTTGATGATGCATTGATGGTGTCTGTTTGTGCATGATGTGTGTGTGTGTGTGTTTGATGTGTAAATGTGAGATGTGTTTGTGTGTGTGTGTAAAAATGTCTTTCTTTTTCATTTCTTTTTTCACTATTTTGGCATGGTTTTGGTTGGACGATTATAATTTGGATTGTCAAAGATATCGTTGGAGAAAAAAATGTAATATTAGTATATGAAGTTATTATGATCACATATAAAACTATAAAGTATTGTGAATTGTAATAAAGTATCGAATTTTTAGCTTAAAATATTACAATTTCAGGGGGGGTCCAGTTTAAATTATCACAAATGCACTTTAAATATCACAAATCCAACTAAAAGCATGACAAGTCCAAGTATAAGTAGATAGATTTAATTTTTATGTTTGTCGTCGTTTTGAATTTAAATTAAAAGTATCATATATTTATAAGTATTTGTACCTACAAATTTTGATACTAAACCCTAAAAATCCTAAACTCTATCATATATTTATATAGAACTATCATATGATTGTATAATACTTTTACATGAATTTGTGATACTTTTGGCTAAATTTGTGAAACTTTATGCAATTTATAAAGTATCATCCAAACAAATATAAGTAAAAAAAAAAAGAAGAATTTCTTCAATTTAATAATTTCCACTGAAATTATCACAAATTCAAGTAAGAAATATATATTATTTTTTATTTTACATTTATTCTCTTTACAACATAGTTGTTAATGTATCATAAAAAGGTTGAAAAAATTTACAAAATATAGTAAAATATCACATATTTATATAAATTAATTTTTGTTTCAACATCTATTTCTAATTTAGGTGATTAAAACTATCACAAAAGATTGACCACGAATCACAAAATATAACTAAAGTATCACAATTTTTTTGATACGCAATTTGTAATACTCTACATAAAACTATAATGTGTAATATTTGTAACTAAAGTCGTAATACTTTCAATTTTAGTTGTGATACTTTTATTACAATATGTGATACTTATATAGAAGTATAAAATACAACATATATTATTTTACATAAATTGTAATATTTTTAACTCAAATTACAATATTTTTTGATTAATTGGTGATACTTCGACTGTAATTTGCAATATAGTTATATAAAACTATCATATCAATTTGTAATACTTTTACATGAATTTGTAATACTCTTAACTAATTTTGTGATACTTTTAATACAATCCTTTTTTTTTTTTACAATTACAATACCTTATAGATCCATGCTCCACCAACTCATATCATGCGAACATAATTAGTCATATTTGTTTCTAAATTGGGGTGCTCAAAATCACCCAACTTTTAAAAATACAGATATGCGCATAGCACATTCAATAATCTATCACTCATGGCAAAGGGCAAAAAGTATAATGTAAATTTTAGTGCAATTAACTATTCTAATCTTCTTTAGTGCCGTATTCAAAAAACCTAACTAAAACCATCACAAATTCTAGGCAAAGATTAGCCGAACTATAACTTAATCAACTCACTGATAGAAAGCTAAAATGAAGAGAAAAGATATCATCAACAAATTCATATACCAATATTTAAATTAAATAAAAAAACAATAAAAATATTGAGATGCAAAAATCAAATCAAAACATTAAAAAAAACAATGAAGAGCTCTTCCAAATAACTCTTTCACTTCTTATCAGTCGTATGTATGCTCGTCTCAAGAGTCAATGCAGCATCAAAAATAATATGATTCTTGTCCCCCGACCACCCTCAAACCAACCCAATCCCATTACGCACTAGATCCCACCATACATGGCGCCGCTTCTTTGACATCTTCACATTCTTTGTCCCTTACACCTATGTTAACGCTATGTCCCGGTCATGTCAAAATAACCGTACTAGTGCCAAGAATGCCATTGAAAAGAATCACAGTGAAATGGGGGGAAAAAATCACATTATGATTTGTGAAATGAAATACATATGCCAAAAAATAAAAAAAGATAAAATAATTGCTTAATTCATTACAGCTTATCTTTAAACCCATCTAATTTACCAATCACACCAGGAAAATGTCGATTCTTTACTGAATGATAATAGTTGTTTCAATCTTTTAACAATTTTCTAGTACACACATCATTACTTTACCTAAATCTTACATAACAATCAATCATTTCAATTTACTTAACCAAAATTCACTAGTATTTGAATTTCAAATTGAGAAATTCAAGCCCACATTGACTCTTAGATATTCAGTCTTAACAAAGAAAAAAAAAGCAGACATGAGCTTTTCCTCAACCTCCTTCCAATCTTAACTCTTCGAAACTCTACCCATGTCCCTGGTAGCAAATGAGGAATTCCAGCACATTCTGCATGTGTAGTAGAACATTAACATGGACATAAAGCAGGAGATCATGTTTGTTATGGTCTCCATCAAGGGTATTGGCCGCCATTTCAGCAACATAGAATTGTCTATATAGACATGAACAAGAGGGCTGGTGAACTCTCTAATGTTGAAATCGACATCTCGATGGTTATCGTTGCAAATCATCGTCAATCCAAGAAGCCATGCTGGTACTGGTTCCTGAACAGAAAGAAAGATTATAAAGTTCCAATGCTCTCGGCATGAATCTCAAGTATGATCTCGAGCATCTGAAGAAGATCATAAACCAGCGTGACTTTGTTGCCCTGGTATTAATATAGTCGGATTTCTTAATCAGGTTTAAATTTTAAAATAATAATAATAATAGCTAAGATATCGTATTAGTAAGTATCATCCAGCTATAACACCATTTGTATTTATTGGAACATGGATCAACCAAGCTGAGTTCATCCAGAATTTCAGCTTTTCCCAAAAAAAAAAAAAAAAAGCAATAAAAGGTAAGAAAAATTGAATAACGATCAATCAAAAGTGCCAGGAAAAACAAAACCCGATAAATGAATTTTAACCAAGAAAAGAGTAACAATAATATCCCTTGAAAACAAAATTTTGGTGTATACATCAAGTGAGGTTCCACAGTATATATTCTTCCCGCAAGTGCATCAAAATTTGCGGAGGGAACAACTGTTTGAAGCCCTACAATAAACATGCCATGCCCATCCATCAATGAATAATCATATCCTTGCTTCTTACCAACCACTCTATAACAACACAAAGGCACAATTTCTCAAATTTACAATGATAACAAACATCAACACCACCCGTATCTGTGTCTAACGCAGCCAATACCCCATCCTTGAAAACAAATCTAGAATCGACCCCTCGACTCGTCGTTGCGTGACAACCGCATTCCACCATCGACAATTTGTCCGAATTTTCACACTCAGACGTACATCCCTTTCTATACTCGCCGCCTTTTTTCTGCGTCAAACCACGTTCGAACAATTTACTCAGCGACAAAAAAAGTTTTGCAGATAAAGAGGCGACAAAATCATGAACGTCCTCTATGGTCGACTCACTTCCTTTAACTACACCCCACTCGATATTTATAATTCTCAGCAGTAAATTATGAAGGTTGACAAAGCATTCAGAACAACACTCATAAGAGCAAGTAGAACTAGGCTTCGAAATCATATTTTCACCCGAACCAAACGGACCGTCTGCTTGAATATCAGAACCACTCACCGTACAAAAACCATTGGAAAGTTTGACAGATACCGTTTCGGCGTGATCTGCAGCACCGTCTCTTTTAAACGACTCTAAGTTAACTTCATTTGATGCTAAGGTGTCTTCTTCTACTGTAACTGCAACTTCATCACCAGCATCGGCACATCCATTGTCATCAACATCAGCCGTTGGATCAGAACGACCAGCACAAACTTCCTCAGGACTTTTTTCACACACTTCCGATCCACGTTTGTTTACATCCAGAACTTCTAGCTTACGAGTATCCACCTCCAAACTAATTTTAAAAAAATAAGATTTGTTAGTATGAGAAAATAAGTGAAACTAATTTATCGAGATTGTTAAATAATCAAGATACTAATTTAACACGTTGCTCCAAAGTCTGGACCAACAAAAAATACTCTCCCTGTCCCAAAACAATTGCCATTTTAGACTCTCTTTTTGTCCCAAAACAATTGCCATTTTAGGAATTCAAAGCACTTTCTGGCTAAAACTTCCAAATTTATCCTTAATTATTGTTTCTGAACTATGTTTCAATATCATCAAAATAAGAGTCGGAAATATAAAACACATTAAATATTCATATACTAAATGAGGGTAGATAAGTCATTTTGTAAGATTTCTTAATTTGTGTGAAATCTTCTAAACGACAATTATTTTGGGATGGAGGGAGTATTATTTAAATGAGGTTATTAATTGATCGATTATTAAATTGTTGAAGTTTACTTACCTGTACAATGCGTGCGCCCAACTGATAATCATATCTTCAAGATAAGCCACTTGTGATAGAATACGAATAAAGAGACTTCTGTCTTTCCCAGCTTGAATTTTATCATCAATTTGTCCGACAAGAGTTTCCAGAACTTTCCGAACCTCAGAGCAGACTTCTTTTAGAGAAGTGTATTCACCTCTATATGCTGACAGAGCAACAGCAACAAGTCCCCTAACTACAACCGATTCTTTGGTTTTGATACTGCTGGAACCAGATTGAGCAACAGCAACTTTCTCAGTTGAGTTGATAGGACGAACAATGCAAGAATTGAAGGGCCAACCTTTCCAGGGCCCATTTGTGTTGGCACAAGGACCGTCTTTCAACTTAGATGTGACCCAACATAGTTCAGCAAAATGAGGATAACACAGAATCTGATAGCCAAATGTGGATATTGCTAACGACAAGCTAGATTTTCCTTTCATAGCTTTATTTGACAAAACAACTGGAGTGGACAAAGTGACGAGGCTAGGTTTAATATGACACGATCGACTAGCATCACCTTCAACCATATCGTAAGATTTCTCTGATTTCTCGTAATTATGATTTTCACCTCGAAGTGACTGAACAAAGTGCTGTGCTAGATCCTTAGTCAACTTAGCAGCAGAAGAATTAATCACCTTATCGTGATTGAAATTCCCATCGAGCTGCACAGAGAACCGTGGCACCTTATGGTCCAATGGGCTTGGGAGACTGCAATTCGTCTCGTTCCCAAAGAATTGAGTGATCCTATCAGGGAGCGACGAAAGTGGTAATTCTGATGTGGCCTGTTAAAAGAAAATTTTTGCATAAGCATTTCCTAAATATTAATAAATTTAATTAATAATGTGATATAGCTGTAAATGATGATGTATCGAGTACTTAATAGTTATTTGATGATAAAGTTAAACGAAAATCTAACAGCCCACACTACATTGCAAGACTTAAAATTAGTTGCTCTATTTTCTATCTCACAATTCACAGAAACTGCTAAGTAGTCCAAAATTTTAAGGGCATTAACCACCATACCAGAATTATGAAGGGTGTATTTACACGCATAGACTCCAACTGCTCAATGAAAGAGGTCCAGATATACGAAGCCTTCTTTGCAACAGGTTGAGACCATGTTGCCTCTACATCACTACTTGAATGGAGTCCATTTTCCATGTCAACTTCACATACGTCCTCAGAGGTTTCGACATGTGTCTCAATAGCCCACAAATCAATCATTGGCATATATAGCAGACACAAACTCGAACGAGCACACCTCACTGCCATTATAAGTCATAATAACAATTATATTCATCATCGAAAACACAAATTTGTTTCCTCTATAAAATTGCAACAAAACCGAGACAGGGATACACACACTAAAGGAGGGAAGTACAACAAACAGAATGGTACAGAATAGTACAAGAAAAACAAGATAACATACATATGACGCACAATTCAAATAGGCAGCACTACTTTAAAGGAACAAGCAAAACAGAATCTGCATTGTGAAAAAGCACATAGTAATACAGGTCAAGATTCAATGACACGATGTAAATTGAGCAAAATATTATATAAATACAATCAAGGTATTTACCTTACAAGAAATATGAGGACAAAACAAACTGCCAGGATGGACCAAGTTTATAAAGACAAAAATATCAGAAGTATACATAAGTTTGCAAGTAAGAAAGGAAACAACTCATTGAATAATGTTATGCTGCAACAACAACATACTAATTCATTGACTGTAATTATGAAATATTCACCAGATTAAAAGAACAGACGATTTGAATACTCTGCAGATTTTAGAAGTTGTCTGAGATCTAAGAACATCTCACAAATAATACTGAATCAGAATAAGACAGACTTCTGTTTATCCTGGATGGGTTCTTGATGCCTTAGGAACCACTCAATACCATGGTTTAGTGCAACTTTAATTTTTGATTCATTATGAGCCTGAAAAATAAAATCTAATATTGGAATTTTCAGTGCGGATGAGCTAGAGCCCCACATGATAAACATATGAAAACAAATTGAGAATTGATTTAGGGAAGAGATGCTACTACTTTGCAAAGAAGACAGAAACATAGGTGCCTGTGGAATTTGCAAACTATCAAGGAACATTAGCACTAATCATACTTTTGCTGCTTTCCTGCTGAAATTGAATGAACTAATTTTAGTAAGTCGGGAAGAAAAATCAGACATACTCAATATATGTGTTAGCCCAAGAACCATGTCTCCGTGTCCTTCATGGGAGATACCAGCCAAATCAATCTTCCATACATCAACATCGCCAACAAAATAGTGGAGAAGACACGAGGCAAGATGCCTCTGGCCAGATCTCGGATTTCCACAAATCAACACTTGAAATCCAGATTTATCACACAGTCCATTAGATATATTTTGTAGCAACCCAGGGCGAGCACCACCCATACACTGAGATTTCGAAGGGATAATATTCGAACATCCCTCGTCAGTACCATCCTCTCTCACATTAGAACCACATAGGTTACTCTCTCCAACAAGAACATTCGCTAGCAAAATGTTTTTCTCGATCTCATTCGTAACATCTGCTTCTCGAAGCAAATCATCCGTGTGCAACCACCATTTTTGACTCTGCACACTCCTTCTACATAAAGCAGAGACAATAATATCTTTCACCAAAGTGGCAGCCTTCTTCAGATGAGATGGCAACCAGACGCGCTCATCCAGGTACAGACGAACCAGCAGTCTCGTAAGTGGCACAAGAAGACAAGGAACGAGATGAATTTCAAGAGGTGAAGAAACCACATCATTCAGAGCAATCCCACTTTCTCTTCGAGAACACGGTGGCGGTGCACACGAAAGAGCTTTCAACCAATCTCTCTCCTCCACGGAAAAACTGGGAATAGCCGGGCATTTACTCTCAGCAGCTCTTTTTTCAGCTGCTGAGAGAACTTCATGCAACGGGAAGCTCCTCCTTAGAGCAATTATAGCAGCTTGAGTACAAAGAGCCTGCAAATCGGCACCAGCAAATCCCACAGTTTTATGTGCAACCCACTTTAATAAGGTTCCAGTAACCGGTTTGGGCCACTTCTGAGTGTGCAGTGAGAGGATTGCTTCTCGGTCCTTAACAGACGGCAGCGGAAAATATATCTCCCGGTCAAATCTCCCAGGCCTTCTTAGAGCTGGATCAACCGCATCAGGACGATTAGTTGCTCCAATTACAATAACTGAACCTCGAGATTTTAGGCCATCCATCAACGCCAGCAAAGTGGAGACAACGGAATTATGTGTTTGATCTTGCTGCTTGGTGCGACAGGGGGCCAAACCATCGATCTCATCGAAGAAAATTATAGAAGGTTGGGATTTCTCAGCGACCTGAAATAAAAGTCTTAGCTGGCGCTCAGCATCGCCGACATATTTGCCGAGACAATCGGCACCTTTGCGTGCAAAATATGCTATCTTCCTGTCCCCACGAGCGCAAGAACCAACTAGTGCACGCACAACCAATGTCTTACCAGTTCCAGGATGTCCATGCAACAAAACACCCCTAGGAGGTGTAAGTCCTATATTGCTAAAAAACTCTGGGTATAAGAGCGGCAAAATGACGACCTCTTTCATGCACCCAATGACGTCTTGCAGCCCGGCTACAGATTCCCATCCCTGGAATTGTTTCTCAGGCTCAGAGTTTGCGCCTCCGATGTAAGTAGGTGCTATTCTCCACAAATCCCGATGAAGCCTCTTGCTCTCACGTTTCAAAAATTCTTCGTCCTCCCCACAGTTCTCTAACCATTTTTCTTCCGCTTCGATATCCTTACGGCAGGCATCATTAGCCACCTTCCGCAATTCCAACTTCAACTTTTTAGCCTTCATTTTCTTTAACCGCTGTGCATTCTGTACTCCATGTGGTTGAAATAGACGCCGATGATTAGTGCACGCTATAAGAAACTTACGATGATCGAAGATGCAACTTTTGGATCGTGCACACGGCTGCAACAACAAACAACATAACAAACTTAACAAAACATGAGGTAATTCAGTCAATATGAAAAATGAACACAGCATTGGGGCAAAGGGGAAACAAGGCAAAGCAGGAGAAATGAGAATGAGCAGGAAAAACAAAAAATCAACAAAATATTGAACTCTGAGATAATGAAGAGAGCCAATGTACAGTATATAGACAAACCACTCACTAGGTGGTAAGTTTTCGGACATCGATCAACACGACACCCTATGGTTGCTCCAGGTCTCCCACAGCGGCTGCATTTCAGCACCCTTCCCCGGTAGAGTGCAGCCCTGACATTTTTCAAGCATCCCAATCCAGCAAAATAAACCTGAAAACTATTATCAGAGTAGCTGAAAGAATACAATTCTAAGATACAAGAATAATAATGTTTATGGATAACGAGGAAGTGGAAAAATAGAAAACGCAATACACCTTTAGCTTAACTAATGTACTAAGTAAATCACAAAAATTACCCCCCACTGGACACATGATAAAGCAAACGGTCTGAATAAAATACCCATTTCTTAACCAAGATAACTGTCGAAACATCACCTTAATAGATTTGAAATATAAACCATACCTCTGGACTCCATACAGCACATTGTTGGTGAACCCAAATTCCCGCTATACCAAATCGATCGTTGATAGGACCCAAAAGTCGTCCAAGCCATCCAGGCTGATCGCCAAATCCATCCAACACATCATAATTAGGTTCCTCTGAACCAGACGATCCGCTATACGCCTCATTATCACTTCCGGCACCTTCCGGTAAAAGTATTCTCGGAGGTTTTCCATCGGTACCACCCCCACACAAACCACACCGTCTTCCCAATTTTATTCTCGGCTTTCTGTCTACAACAGCTGAAACATTGCATTTCCCTTTCAATTTATTACACGCCTCATCATCACCAAGAGGCTTATCGGGATGTCCCTCACCTTTTTCTTGGTCATCCGGGGCACAATCGACTTCAGCAACATTTCCTTGGTCAACCAAAACATCACACGTTAATTTTTCCGGCACCACATTCTCATTGGTGTGGCATTCTTCTAATCCTGAATCCCTTTGAACTGCAGTTTCATCTCTCTCAGACAACTCTAAATCCACATGGCCAATTTCCACCCCATTTTCATTACCGCATTCCAATTTAACCTCCAAATGCAACCCATCTACATCATCCATCGCTTCTAACACCTCATCAATCTCCGTGTTCTCATTCGCCAGAACATTGGAAGCTTTGATTCTCCCCGGCCGCTTCGATTTAACAACTGTCGATTTCTCACCTTCTTCCGACCCGTCTTTCTTATCATAAGACGGCGGATCCATGTCATCGTCCCCCGACCCATCGTCAGAATACTCAAAGAGCTTTCTCTTACCCTTCATCGGAGATTCTACCCTGTCCCTCCCAGAAAATCCAGCACTCTTCCCCCTAAATCTCAACCTAGAACGCCAACCATCATTCTGTTCATCAACATCCCTAGAGCTTGAACACGGTGTTTCACACTGCACACTCCTATCAACCTTTCGCCGCTTTTTTGGTGGCACGGGTGACGAATCGAGCAACACAGGAGCTTTACGAGCCCTGTTGCTCCTCCGAAGCTCCAGTTCACACCCTCCATTGTTAAGCTCGCTCGGTTCAACCTTTTCAACCCCCTTATGGCTACTGCTATAAGATTTTTCACAAATTGCGTCTAGTTTCTTGTGCTTTTTCTTACCCTTGAACTTGCTCCTCAATTTCTGATCCTTCCTGCTCTTAACTACTGATTCAGACTGCGATAATCGCATATCAAAGATCCTCCAACGCAGATAAGCAAAAAAATAAAATTAAAATTAAAACACTCACCTATCTCCTCCTCCTCTGTCTAAACAATTTCTATAACATACAATTTAACTCAGAAATCAATTTGGTTTTCGTTCGAAAGGGCTTTGTCGATTCCTTAGCTGAGCAAATCTGAGAAAATGGAGCCGATGAAAGACTGACCTTCAAGAGATGGATCATGCAGAAGAAGCATTAATAAAACCACAATAGAACCCTAGAATTCATCAGAGTTTCAGCCTAATTTTTTTTCTGACGACGCCCAATTTTGAGGGATTTGAGATTCAGGTGTTCAGATTATATAAAGTAGAACTCAACTTTTTCAATTTTGAGGGTTTGGTTTTGTTTTCTCTCTCTTTTCAGTCAAATTGGTTTAGGGCTTTTTTTTCCCCGAGAGAAGGCTGTTACAGAAGACTACTAGGGCGGAGGTATTGAGAGGGGTTCCAATTTCACCTTTGGAAAATATATACTGATTTTGGAGGGTCTCAACATTTGAGTTTCACGCGCGTGTGTGACAGGATTCAATAAAAGAAGCGAGAGCTGGGGCCCATGAGGTCTTTATTGGTGCCGTGGCGGTGTTGAGTTGATTGGTTAATTTGGTTGGGATGATTGATCTAAACGAACTAATTGGTGAGAGTGGGGTGGGTATGGACAAGATTTATTTTCTCAAATTTTTTGTTGAATTTCCCACCAAACATTACCGCCAAAATTGGGGGTATTTTATTTTCATTTATATGGAATTTTGTCAAGTACATATTTGGACCTTCGGGGAGAGTACAATAGAAGATGAATTAGGAAGTTTGGAAATAAAAGTAAATTAAATATTTGGCATCATAAACTCGTCACACTGGACTGATGTCCAATGAATATTTAATAATTATTATTATTATTATTATTATATAATTTTATATTTTTATGTTTGATTAATTCATTACCAATATTTATTTACATACTTAGATTATTTCAAATAAATTTTAATTTACCTATATAGAATATTTAAAATTATAAAATTAAAATTATATTAATATTTAGAAAAACTCTACGGTGCCTTTAAGGTGTTAAAATTTTAAGTGATATGGATTGATTGGGCAGGTCGATGAGACTTACAAATATAGTATGGATCAATACATTCAGATCGACGGATTAATTTTGACACAAACTTATGATACTTAATATAGGGTCACAAAATTATAGGTATGAGGGTGTATAATTTGATTATGATTATGATAATCGAACTAATTTTAGGGTTGATATTATAATCATATAATTGGTGTATCAAGTATAGAGTAAATTATATGGTTCTGAATCTCTTTAAATGATAATTTGATTGTAAATCATTGTTGTTATAATAAATATTGTCTTTCCACATGTGCATTGCAATGTTTGTAGACATCTAAAAACAAATGAAAACTTTTCACATTTTCAATTAACCATTCCTTACTTTTGACTAATGTCGCCCAACTTTCTCATCTCCAACATTCTTGATTGATTATGAAATTAATAGCATTCTCTTCATAAGAATTTAAACTCCAAATCTAATTTTAAAAGTTCTTTTTTATTGAATTCAAGATCCTATTTGTTTATGAAACTCCAGTGTTATTCAAAGCGGTGAAGAATTTAAATTTCGTGCTGATTTTGTCAATGCATATGTTGTAAACGATTTTGTTGTTTACAAGTAATATAGAAACAAAATGCATGATCGTGAAAATGAAAATAAATTATTTATTTTTATGTAATTATATATTAGTGGATGATCATTATACCCCTGATGATTTTGTACTTATATATGATAGGTTATGGTCATCATAATAAGATCGCTTCATATTTCTTCTCCTTATAATTTCCATTTTCTCTTTATTTTACACAATGTTATGAACACGAATCTCAATCAATTGAGAGTGATCGATAAAAAATTTGTGCGCAAGAAAATCCCACTGCGTAACATGAACTAACATTTGTTAGTAGTTCATAATATTAATAAGATAAGATTTTGTTGTGGTTCTCGAAGAAACACAATATTCATGAAGAATAGTACGTGTTTTTAACGAACAATTCATACTTTTACTTATGAATGTTGAAAAATTGTGAAGATTTTATGTGATATTCCTCGGACCTATTTTGTCCAAAATGATTTTGGATAAAAGGATAAATTAAAACTTAAATTGGAATGTTTGAAGGGAGTTGACAACTTTGAAAAATAAATACAAGTTCTAATTTTGATATAAAACATGTAAAGCTGACTTAAATTCTAGTTTTGTAACTCCTCTAGTTTTAATGTTTTGTAACAGCAGACACTTGTTTAATAATAAACATAGCATCTTGATCAATAAATTCTCTTGACATCAAGCATTTTTTATGATACTATTTGAGTATAATGTTCAGTTCGCCGGATATGAGACGTAATCTGATTTACCCATCTTATCATTAGAAATAGACGCCCAGAATAGGGGATATATTTATTTTAAATGAAACGTGGTTCGATATCCATGAGTTTGGTTTTTATTTGAAATATTCATAAAATCTTATTTGAGATAATTTACTGTTGAATTAATGTGTACTATAAATTAGTACTAAATTGAACATTCTTGTATTAACAAGTAAGTCTAATAAAAACTTTTGAGGAGTTAAAAATTAATTTTTCATTTTGAACATGAAGTTCATTATTATCATAATTTGACATGACTGGTATGACCATCCTAGTTTATTCACATGTAAAGAGTACGAAAATTCCTTTAGTGCTTTTGAACATATTCTTAACAAAATTGATCGTCAAATTAATAATAGTTTAATTGGAACTAGGTTCTAATGATAATCATGTTTTTATATAAAGATGTGAAATCTTGAGGGCTCATTCACCCTCCATGTTAACTCTTTGGGATCCACAAGATTGTATGAGTTATTAACTCATAACCAGAAGTTTATAAAAATATCTACTTTATTGTCGAGAAGAGCAAAATAATACATATATCAAATAAAGACATTTATTGTTACTAGTAAATTTATTTTCAAAAGCCATTGATGATTTGTATTTAGATGACTATGGTTGACAAGAATAATTGACATGCATCGTGATATTTGATATACCATTTGATGAGAACAATATTTTCTCCTAACTAGTTACATCATATATGCCAAATATGAAAGTATATGTGATACCTTTGTTTATGACTTACAATCAGAAGCCTTCATCAAAAGTTAATAAGTGCGGTATGTGTAATCGCCCCACTGCATGGCAAGGTGGATAGTGAATGATGAAAACATGTTAAGTAAAGATACACAAAATTTGTGGGGTAGAATAGACATATGTCATGGTAACCAAATATGAAATGCATAAGTATAATTATCGCAATATTTAAAGCAACCATGAAGTTTGTAGGGAAAGTTTGCATTTTAAATTATTAACCATATGGTTACCAGTTGTTTTCAAGTTCAAAGGCTCCAACGTGAAATACATATAAAATCATAATAGAGGGTTAGGATGGCATGCCTAGGACTGCAAACGAACCGAGTCGAGTCGAGCATTCACGATTTCGAGCCAAGATTGACAGTTTTTTATCTGTGCTCGAGTTCGACGAGCTCGAAAGATTGCTGCTCGAGCTCGACTCGACAAGGAAATGAGCATGCTCGAGATCGGCTCGACAATGCTCGGCCCGACAAAAGCTCGAGCCGGATCGAGTTTTTTGGTTTCAAATCTAATAAAAAATTACGGTATTTTTGTAATTAATACTATTAAATAGGGGTATTTTAGTAAATTCACACATAATCGAGCAGCTCGTCGAGCTCGCGAGTTTATTAATGACGTGCTCGAGCTCAACTCGTTTATGATCTCGAGTTGCTCGAGCTCGAGTCGAGCTTTGACTCGAACTGCTCGCGTGCCGCTCAACTCGTTTGCAGCCCTAGGCATACCTGAAGCATGATAATGATTGATTCTAATATTTATCATTTATATATAATGATTATTTGTGATTGTCTTTTTATTAAATGTTATACTACCGTAGAGTAAACAAATATAACGAATCATAAACCCCTGAGGAGGTTCATGTACACGATGATAATGTTAGAATAAAGAATTCTCAATATTATATATAATTCATATCTATATATAATATAAGACCAGGACTTGTGTCAGGCCAGATTGATGGGTCATGACCCATGAGTCCATCTAACCCACGACTATGATGTATCGATTTTTTATACCGTGATGTATTAGTTTGTGTGCTCGAATGTATTAATTTCTCGTAAATCTCTGATCCATGGTACGATGAATTGATTTTTGTGTTATGATTTAATGGTAATGATATGTTGGTTTTTTAATACGATGTATTGATTTTTGTATTATAATGTATTGATATAAGATTTTGACCTGACGGATGATCCATTGGAGGGGCTTGACAAGAGTGTTGTCCGTTATATAAAAGTCAACTATCCAGAGATAGCATGTTAAGATTATTATGTAGTAGAAATGGACAAAGTTGAAAATTAGATTTGATAATATATCTTTAACCAAGTCCCAGGATTTCTCCGCTTGGCGTCTCCCTCAACCTTCTAGTTCCATAGGGTGTCCCTCTAGTATTTGTTTCAACATTTTTAGCCGTTCTTTTTTCTCACCTTGGTGCGTCTCTTTTTTTCACATTTGTTGGCTGGTGTGGTGTGTGCATCTTACGGCTTGTACCGTTATCCTTTCTACTACGTGGATTTAGTACGCCAATGGATGAGATTACTGAGAAATTTTACTCAAACCTTTCAATTATTGAAGGTAAGTAGCAAGAAATCCAAACTGACAACATCGATTTTTTGGATCTCGATATCATGAATTACTCAAAGTCGTCACCCCCTAGGTCATCCTATTTGAACATATAGTGTGTTCTGAAAACTCTATAGGCCATGGTCTGATATTTCTTTGCAAACCCCTCTATGACAATGTTGTTCTCCTCTGCTTCCATTCGGAGATTGATATGAAAAATAGTTGAAACCGGTTCACCATAGCTCTTTGATTGACACATTATGATTCTTGCCCCAACCTGCCCCGACTTGGTGGCCTCCGAATTCACATCTATTTCATCACTCTTATGGACCCAAATTCATCGCCTCTCGTTAGGCCTGATGTCTGTTAGTCTTGCTTGTAAAGCCAGAGACCAATTGGGCAAGTTCAAAGAGGCTTATACAGATAGTGACAGAACCCTCATCGGAAAATTCGTCCGCCTCCATGTTGAGATTGATATCTCAAAACCACTCAGGCACATAATTCGTTTATCTCACCAAGGATCAAATCTCACTTGTATTCTAAAAAACGAACGCCTCCCTGATTTTTGCTTCTTTTGTGGCCGCATTAGCCATGTTGAACGTGACTGCGATGACAAACTCGTTAACCCTCCAATCCATACTCTATGACCACATTCCTCTCCACCCCATGATTCTCATAGTCCCCCATCCCATGCTCCTAATTCGCCCCTTAATGCCACATGCCATCATCTTGTCTCCAACCTTGATATAAACCCAAATCCCCAGCGCCATACAATTCCTAATCCCGCTACTATTACCACCACCTCTAGAATCTCACACTCCCCCCCCCCCCCCCAGCTCATTCTCTAGTCATGATCCTCTATAACTCAGTACGACCAGTGATAGGATTCAAGTTCGCTATTGTGAATATCAATTTGCCACATATTCATATATATATATATATATATATATATATGTATGTATGTATGTATAGTGATTAAAAGAAATTGATACTAAATCATACTTCTTTTATATGGAGTCAACCGGGAGTAATATTCTTCTTAATTTTATGCTAAGTAAAAAGTGGAGTTTTTATCTTATATTATTTAACCTAATTATTTGTATATACATATGAATAAGTAGTAGGTAAAATACGACTGAAAACATGAGACAAAGGAAGAAAACTTTTTATTTTCTAAGTGGATACCTACGTGTGCAAGTAAAAAAAAAGGAATAAACATTTTTACTTTAAAAAACTTTGGTGCTTTAATGTAAAAAATATTTTTCAACTCAATTTTTCTTAAGTGTTTCATCGATTATATAAAAATCATTACTTTATTTACGACCTATATACAAATTATTAATTCATTTATGCCCTATTATACAGGATTCAATAGAAGTAGAATACTATTGATCTTGAATTAATTTGCCACCTATTATATAAGAAAAAATATTCAGGAATAGGAATGAAGAGGAATTGAGTTGAATATTAATTTGCCACATATTCAAATTAATATAAATCCAACCTATATTACTAATTCAGTGTACAACTTGAATTCTATGTTTACATGTGGTTTTCTATGAATCTATGCTTCCACGTGGTTTCATATGAAAATTCCCTAGGTGTATGGGTATTATATTTATTTTTATTGTTATTATTCTTTCTCTTGTCTCACTTCATCTCTCTCCAATTTCATTTCTTTCTTTTTACCAACAATCTTTCGGTCCCATGTTCGAGATAAAGTATTTATTTTCTTCTTATTATTATTATTTCTCTTATCCCACTTACTATATCTCCTCCCTCCTCTCCAATGCCTCCAATTTTTTATTTTCTTCTTACCAACCAACAATCTCTATGCTCCATGTTTCAGATAGAATTCGATCGATTTTTCACCAATCGTGCTTATATCTCTATTTTTTACCGATCTTTTTTTTCTCTTTAAATATAACTACGCAAAATTGATGAGATATCATCTAGTATTTACGCAGAATTGATGAGATAGCATCCAGTATTTTGTCGATAAGAAAAAATTAATTTCCATAAAAAGCTATCGTGTTTAAGTAAAATTTCTCGATAATAAGAAAGTTAACTTTCATAAAAAGCTATCATGTTTAAATAAAAGTTTTTTACTAATTCTTTGATACTTGTTTTTCAAATTATATTATTTAATTTACATGATAGACGAAGCTAATTAATCTGACTAATTATTTCTAGATATTCTTACAAAATTTAAATATTTTATTATATACTATTACAGAGTTCTATATTATTCGTTATTTTTTATGTGTTTTATGAATTGAAATTTTTGTTTGATACTTATTGGACCTTATACTTTATTTAGCGAGATTATATATTAAGTTATATTTTTTTAGAAAAAAATAATTATTATATTAAAAAAAAACCACAAGAAATATATAATTACTTTTTAATATTCAAATAGCTCACGCACTACACAATGCTATTTACGTTACGTGATGTGGGATCAAAAGTGTAACGCATTGCGTGATACGTATTTTAAAATACTGGTTTTATCTAAACTAATTTATTTTATATTTTTGTCCTTTTTAAAATCTTATAAGCTACCGAAATGAGTTGCGGAAATTGTTGAACATTTCACAAAGGCAAATAGTACTTTCCCTTAATATGTGTATTTTATATTTTATTTCATGAATTACAAATGAAATAAACTTCCGATTTTTTTGTTGAATATATTTTTTTCAGGCTTCCTTTGTGCATTTAATTTTCTGTTTTGACAAGATTTTCTAAAATTTTGAAAATGTACGATTGTTCTGTATAATTTAAGGGTTTATTCCATAAAACTCAATAATTATTCAGATGAAGTTGATCTTTATTTTTAGAATTTATAATGGTCCGTAATTCAAAATTTAAAAATTTTAATTATGCATTTGTCCTCGTTATAACCCCACCAAATTATAGTATTTATTTAAATTCTTATTACATACTAATTTCTTATTTCACGGGTTAGCTAACTAATTTTGAAGGTGGAGCATATATTTATTCGATTTGTTGATATTACTTACAAGAGAAAAAAATGCACGATACATTTGGGATTTCTGAAATTATTTCAATGGGTCTCAAATTGTATTCTGATATGATATTACACATTTGGAGATGCTCTGTGTTTTCAATTTTGTTATTTATCAACTTATTTGAATATGTATAGTTTTATTTTTTATTTTCAAAATATGATTTTATTTTGAATAAGATTTGTTGTATATTTAATCAAATCTAACATACCCTCACCGTTACTTTTTATTAAAATCTTTCAAATAATATAGTTTGAGAAAAATGTGTATACTCTCCTTTATTTATTTTTGTTTTTCACAAAAAAATATTTATCTTTTTGCAAAATTATTTGGTTTAGCATTAAAAAGATATTTATTATATTAACATTATTCAACAGATAAATACTCAACTCTGTCTGTGTCACCAATTTTTAGAAATGGTCAACTTTATATTCAATATCAAGAGTAAAAGTAGAAAATAATTGAAATACTTTATTGTGACGAAAATGATTGAAACACTCTATTGTGTCAAAGCCGATAGATATTCAAATATAGTTAATAATGTACTTTATAAAAAAATTGTGACGTGTACATTAAATAATATATATTTAATTAGTGTCATTTATTTATTTTTAAAACTTATGTATTCTTAATACACTTAATATTATAATGTGTGTACACACACACACACATATATATATATATATATAGAGAGAGAGAGAGAGAGAGATGAAATGAAAAAAATATGGCCGTAAATTTTTTTTCAGTGGATACCGTATGGAGTTAAAAAGAAGAAACAATTATCCGCTTTGGTGCTTTATTATCTTTTTTATTTTCTTCGGTAACTGTGCAAGAAAACAAAAGGGAAAAAAATTCAACTCAATTTTTTTTCTATCCCATCTACTTTTAATAGTATTCAATTTTGTAGACAACAATTAATTGACAGAGCGAGCAATTATTATCAATAGTAAATCTAATAAAAACGTGTGTGTATATATTGTTGGATAATAAACTACGTTTACAAAGAACCAGGGAATAATAAAATTATCACTAAACTGGAAAAAGAAGAATAGAAACAGAAAACGATAAATAGTCGAGTCGAGTTAGACACTCTCTCCGCAAAATGAATTTGCCCCGGTAGTGCTTCTTCGATTTTGGCAAATCGTTACCAAAGATGAAACGACTACGTCTTTGGTTTAACCGCACCGTTAGAAACCAAAGCTCCGGCGAACTGGAAGGATTCAAACTGAACTACTTAAGAAATAAGATGCAGAAAATATGAATGTTGCTATGCAAATGATGTTTCAGATGTTCAGGTGTTCGTATGTTGAATTTCAGGTATTCATTCGTATGGAAAAGTAAACAGCAAATGCTGGAGCCTCACCCTTATATAGGGGTTCAATTCAGATGTTACTGCTGCCAATTATGAAGTCCATAAATTCAGTTTTATGACGTTCAAATTTGGTCAGCACCTGGCAGCATGAACCTAGACAGGTTCAGCGTGAACATTCAGTTGCGCACGTCAGGAGAGTGCAAGCGTGTGCTTGTTGGAGCGTGTGTCAGGAGTGTGTTTTTCGTTTTGGAGCGTGTGTGAGGAGTGTGTTCATCCAAAAATAAAGCAGAGACGAACCAGACCACCCCCACGGACCACCTCAATCAAACCAGCCAATTCGAACCAATGGCCCAATATCGGGGACCGGGGCTCGGGCTCGGATCCGCTCGGCTCCGCCATCGGCTTCGCCGAAGGCGGACTGGCGAACCCAAGTCCAAGAGCCCGCATGAGCTTTATTTACACAAAGCCCACAACACTCTCTGACCCACTTGATGTACATTAAAGAAATGTAATCATTTTTAACTCCCTTCCACATTGACTAACATTCAATGTGGGATAACCGATAAAGGTTTAAAGCAAATCGTTCAACTTCCAAGCATCATTTATCACTCACCAATAAATGAATTTGAGAAATTCAAAATGCTACGATTATCTACACGACACGTAGAATAATCCTATACAATTCGTTACAACGAATTTTTGCTACACCGTTTAATTAGAATAAATCCAATTTTACAATATATATATATATATATATATATATATATTAAAATATATTAAAAGACTAACTCCTGGAAATAGCAATGAAAGTTGGGCAGCAAAACGGCCTAGTATAGGATTTAAGGTTCACGAGAAATTGAATATTAGTGACATTAAAATTAATTATATATCGATGGTTTTAAGTGAATTCTTTGTTCGAATTTCTTCTTCTCCTTCTTCTTCGTCTTTAAGGGGTGACAATTGTTTTTATAATTTTCATATAATAAATTTGTTTGTTCAGATTATACTAATATTAAAAAATCACTTATGATATTAAGAAATAAAATAAAAAACCACTTATGATAGAAATAAATAAACTATTGTATTAAAATATTAACAATAGAGGAATTTCAATAAAGAAAAAAAATACTCTTGTTATGTCTAACAAACTGATTATTGAGTATATCTATCATGTATTACTTATTTTGCATTAAATTATTATTTTTGAAAAGTTTATCATCGAATCAAATGTGAAAAATATGTTACATTCAACAATAATTTCATATTTATTAGATGTCGTAAAGAGGGTGGTGTGTAATTCATTTGTCATTATATTTATATCATTTGATGAAATTTAAAATATTGTGATGTCTAATTTAAAAAAATAATAAAAACACCCCGTGTTTTGCACGAGTAAGACAATAAATTTCACGACTTATATTGTAATTTTCTAATATAGCAATTCAAATATTATTCCGATAAATAAAAATCAGGGTAATTATCTCTTACGTGTTTAAAAATATTATCAAGGATGTCAACACCACATATATGTAAAAAAATTATCGTAATTAAAAAATCATTTATAATATTTAATATTTGTATACTATACAATGTTCATTGAATATATATATATATATATATATATATATATATATATATATATATATATATATATATATATATAATATTACATATTGTATCTAATAAATAAGCAACAAAAAATTATCTATTTAATTTTTGTCATTATATCTCTACTTCACAAATGAGTTAAAATGTTTATCTCTAATTATTTAACATGGATGTGGTTTATGTAATTACTAATCGACTTTCAACCAATATTTAGTTGATCCATTCGTGTTAAATAGGTTATTGAAGAAATAGAATTCATACTTTGCTATAGGGAATGGGAGTAAAATCCACACCAAACAATAGTCTTTAGTGGATACCCAATCATATTGACTGGAGATCCCAAGAACTTGGTTCAAGGGCTAACCAAACTTTGGACTGTTCTATTTTGAACACTTGGTACCTAGCCATGAGCTAACCTATTTCCTTAGAGAGCATATCCAAATGATATTCCTGATAATCGTGGTAAGGGTAAGCTTTAGATTTTTAATGACGATCTATACCGATAAAAATGGAGTATAGCAGGATACTTCTGATAGTCTATTAAGAATCTTAAGCTATAGGAGATACAACAGTAAAACTGGGATAACAGCGGGGAATTAATTCAAACTAATAGAAACAACAACTAACAATGACAAACCACGAACCACAAACAACGTGGCGTGAAAAATGCGAAAGAGCCACGAGCCCGAGCCGGGTGGGCGGGTGGGTGGTGGCGCGTGTGTGGGGATTCCCAACCTCACTCAACTTGTAACCAATGCCCATTTCACTTCATTTAATAAAGTCATCTAGAAATGAGACTCCTTCCAATGTGGGACTTTTCATATCTCAAATGGAAATCCTACTATCTTTTCAACTTCCAAATTCACTTATTAAATGTCCAACTGTGAATATTGATTACTCACTCATCCCAACATGGACTTGTGAAAGTGAATATACCACGTTCATCTACTCACAACGTAGATTAAGAATATAAAGCTCATTTTTGGAAATAATGGCTTTCACATTTGGAATATTGGACAAAAGTTACTAAAAATAACTTCCCAAATACCCAACAATCCCCCACATGAGTGTAAATCAATGTATGATGCGTGTGACTCAATTGCTCAGCTTCTACATGAAACGTTATTACATATGGCTAGGTAGTTTCAGCTTTGAACCCTCCGTAGTGAAGTACCATCGGATAAACCCACGACCTAGTTGACAGTGTCATTGAATTATTTCAAATCCGAGCCTACCGAGACATGATACTCACATAATAACGTTTACGCCACTTCTCAAATTCTTAAGTTGTGTCATTTTGGCCTTGGAACACTCTTGGATTCTTAAGTGCTCCGGGCGAGGCGGCCACTCCTCTGCACTTAAATAGACGACTTTGTCTATCAGAAGTATCCTGCTATACTCCACCTTTACCGGTATATATCGTCATTAAAAGTCTAAGAGTTACCCTTACCACGGTCATCAGAAATATCACTTGGATATGCTCTCTAGAGAAATAGGTTTGCTCATGGTTAGGTACCAAGTGTTCAAAATATAACAGTCCAAAGTTTGGTCGGCCCATTGAACCAAATTCTTGGGATCTCCAGTCATCATGGTTGGGTATCCACTAAAGACTGTTCTTTGGTGTGGATTTTACTCCCATTCCAACTAGCAAAGTATAGAATTGATATCTATATTTTCTATTTGTAAATGGATCCGCTAAATTTTCCTTTGACTTCACATAGATAACGGAAATTGTACATCTCGAGATCAACTCTCTAACGGTATTATGTCTCCGACGAATATGTCGCGACTTACCGTTATACATTTCACTATAAGCCCTTGCGATAGCAGCTTGATTATCGCAGTGTATCATAATCGGTGACACTGGCTTATTCCAACATGGAATGTATTCGAGAGAATTTTGAAGCCACTTAGGCTCTTCACTAGCTTTAGGAATTACTACGTTAAGGTGATGGGACAGTGATGAAGATGATGAAGAGGCTGTCAAACCATTTTAAATAGTGTGCGATGATCTAAACAATACAACACAATAATTTGATTAAATTGATATATCGGTGGTTTGATTTTAAAATTATATATTTGAAGTCTTTATCATATGTGAGTATTTTAGATAGACTATGTAAGATGTTTTTTTTTTTTTTTTTTTAAATCTTATTTTATGTTATTATGTTGCAATGTCCACCAAAATGATATGAAAGATCAACGTCAAGTTGTTAAGATTGTTCTCCATAACCTTTCTAGTATTGTGATTGCTCAAATAATTTTCAAAAGCAAATGTAATTTATTTTAGGGCAACACTCTTGTTAGGCCGGATTAGCGGATCATCCGTTAGGCCAAAATTTCACATCAATACATTGTAGTGCAAAAACCAATACATTATAATAAAAAACCAATACATCATGGTAAAAATATTACAGTATAAAAACCAATAAATCATAACACGGGTCAGAGATTTATGAAAAACTGATACTTTACGTACAAAAACCAATACATTACAATACAAAAACCAATACATCACGGTATCGGGTCAGATGGTCTAACAGGTCATGACCCGTTAATTTGGCCTAACGCAAGTCTTTGCCATTATTTTATTGGAAAAAATAGTATTCTTCGAGCTGAAATGACAATTTTGGGTACTAAGGATTGCAAAGTTGAGCTGAAATGACAATTTTGTTATAAAATTGTCAAAAATTACACCACTGTTATAATGGTTTAGGTGTGTTTCTGCATTTATCTATGCTTATAAATGTGACATATTTATCATTAATTATAGAAAAAATTGTTTACAACTAATTTGTTATTAAAT